>JAXCMG010000138.1:11428-29999 GCA_034642415.1 Podarcis siculus | reverse complement strand
ATAATAATAATAATAATAATAATAATAATAATAATAATAATAATAATTTATTACTTATACCCAACCCATCTGGCCAGGCCTCCCCAGTCACTCTGGGCAGCTCCCAACAGAATATTAAAAACACAATAAAGCATCAATCATTAAAAACCTCCCTCAACAGGGCTGCCTTCAGATGTCAGAGAGCTGTTTATTTCCTTGACATCTGGTGGGAGGGCGTTCTACAGGGCGGGTGCCACCACCGAGAAGGCCCTCCAACTGGTTTCCTGTGATTTTGCTTCTTGCATTGAGGGAACTGCCAGAAGGCCCTCGGAGCTGGACCTCAGTGTCTGGGTAGAACGATGGGGGTGGAGACGCTCCTTTAGATATTTTGGGACAAGGCCGTTTAGGGCTTTCAAGGTCAGCACCAACACTTTGAATTGTGCATGGAAAGGTACTGGGAGCCAATGTAGGTCTTTCAAGACTGGTGTTATATGGTCTTGGCGGCCGCTCCCAATCACCAGTCTAGCTGCAGCAATCTGGATTAGTTGTAGTTTCCGGGTCACCTCCAAAGGTAGCCCCAAGCAGGAGATAACCAGAGCATGAACCACTCTGGCAAGAAGGGTCTCATCCTGCGTACCAGGCTACAAGGTGCCTCCTTCTGGGAGCATTGCCTCACCTTGTCCAGAGGCCTGACCCCCCTGGCTCCCCTCCTAGTGTGGACCCCAATGACCAGAAGAAGACCGCCTGCTACGACATCGATGTGGAAGTGGAGGACCCCTTGAAGGGGCAGATGAGCAGCTTCCTCCTCTCAACAGCAAACCAGCAGGAGATCACAGCCCTGGACAACAAGGTGCTTAGGGGTCGGGGCGGGGGTGTGTGGGGGGGAGAAGAGGCAGACTGGGGGCCTGGGGTGCTGGGGCAAGTGGTAGGGGAACTTAAGTTAAGAGGCTCAGGGGCTTTCCGTTTGGAGGAACTATGGCCAGCTACAGCTGAGGGGATCAGTACCACTGGGAGCATTGTAAAACTGTAGGTGTGGAAGGGACCCAAAGGTCATCTAGTCTGACCCCCTTCCATTGCAGATAAATCACAGGATGGCTTTACAGGCGTGTGTCTGCAGTCTGGTGTGAAGACTGAAGGGCTCCCTTTGGGGACCGGGTGCAAATCCCACGAGGAGAAACAAGCCTCTTATTTTCCTTCCCTGCTCAGATTCACGAGACAATCGAGTCCATCAACCAGCTGAAGATACAGAGGGATTTTATGCTCAGCTTCTCCAAAGACCCCAAAGGGTACATCCAAGATCTCCTCCGATCCCAGAGCAGGGATCTCAAGGTGGGTCTATTGGGGGGGTGGGTCCTAAGTGCACAAAGGGGCAGATGGAGCTCCTGAAATGGGGTCTTATTGGGAGAGTGAGAAGACCGTGTCTGTGGCTGTTTTTACACTGCAAAAGGATCCCACGGGGGCCTTGCTCCCAGTGGCTGTTCAGAAGGATGGATTGGAGCCTGTGGCTCACTAGCCAGCGAAATGGCGGCATAGAGCGGAGTCTAAAAGGTTTGGCAGCAGAGCGTAGCCATGGTGGCCAGGAGCCATCAATAGCTGCCCCCTCTTTAAAAGCCATCCAAATTTGTGGACACCACTGCACCCAGTGGGAGGGAGTTCCACAGTCTGCACTGCATGAAGAAGGACTTCTTTTCCCCTGCCCTGAACCTCCAAGCAATCGGCTTCGTTGGATGTCCGCAAGTTCCAGCGTTAGGAGAGAGGAAGGAAAACTCCCTCGCTTGTTGTTTTCTCCGTGCCACGCATAATCTCATCAGCGCCTATCACGTTGGTCCTAGTCAGGCAATGGCAATGCCTTTGTTGGGACCAACCCAAATGCCCCGTAATGAACTTCTCCAGCTCACTCTGTGGGGGGCTTCCAGGACATGCTGTCTGCAAACTGCCCTTGGTGCAGAACGCGGCAGAAGGCCTGGAGCTGGTGGGGCTACTCTGATGCCACATTGTCCCCTCTGCTTGGCAGGTGATGACCGACGTGGTGGGGAATCCCGAGGAGGAACGGAGGGCAGAGTTTTACCACGAGCCATGGTCCCAGGAGGCCGTGAGCAGGTACTTCTACTGCAAGGTAAGAGAATAGAATTTATTATTTATACCCCGCCCATCTGGCTGGGCTTCCCCAGCCACTCTGGGCGGCTTCCAACAGAGTATTAAAATACAGTGGTCTGTTAAACATTAAAAGCTTCCCTAAAGAGGGCTGCCTCCAGATGTCTTCTAAAAGCCTGGTAGTTGTTCTTCTCTTTGACTTCTGGTGGGAGGGTGTTCCACAGGGTGGGTGCCACTACCAAGAAGGCCCTCTGTCTGGTTCCCTGTAACCTCACTTCTCGCAATGAGGGAACTGCCAGAAGGCCCTCGGCGCTGGATCTCAGTGTCCGGGTAGAACGATGGGGGTGGAGACGCTCCTTCAGATATACTGGACTGAGGCCGTTTAGGGCTTTAAAGGTCAGTACCAACACTTTGAATTGTGCTCAAAAACATCCTGGGAGCCAATGCAGATCTCTCAGGACTGGTGTTATGTGGTCCCGGCGGCCACTCCCAGTCACCAGTCTAGCTGCCACATTCTGGATTAACTGCAGTTTCTGGGTCACCTTCAAAGGTAGCCCCACGTAGAGCGCATTGCAGTAGTCCAAGCTGGAGATAACCAGAGCATGCACTACTTTGGCCAGACAGTCTGCGGGCAGGGAGGGTCTCATCCTGCGTACCAGATGGAGCTGGTAGACAGCTGCCCTGGACACAGAATTGACCTGTGCCTCCATGGTCAGCTGTGAGTCCAAAATGACTTCCAGGCTGCACCCCCTGGTCCTTCAGGGGCACAGTTACCCCATTCAGGACCAGGGAGTCTCCCACACCTGCCCGCCTGCTGTCCCCCCAAAACAGTACAAAAACAGAGGACAAAGCTGGAGGCAGGCTGGGCTGGGCTGGCAGAGCAAAGCCCCTTCCATCGCCCCCAACTCTCTCCTTTTGCCCTTTCAGATCCAGCAGCGTCGTCAGGAGTTGGAGCAGTCTCTGGGGGTGCGTAACACCTAAGCGGGGGTTTCCAGCCTGGCTGGCCAGCCCCTGAGCCAACAGACTGACCTGTGTCCCCCCATCGCCCCCCATCCCACAGAGGGTGGGCTTTCTTCACGACTGGCCAAGGGGGCAGGTCTGACTCGCACCACCACCAGCGCCACCAGTCTCTGGCCAGCTTTCAAGTGTGTTTTGCCCCACCGACCTCCTCCTCTTTCTCCTCCTGTGGCTGCTGAGACCCTCCCAGGCCGGAAGGTGGTGAGGTCTCCCCTCACGCCGCTCACGTCGATCATCGGATGCTGGAGAATGAAGGACACCCCCTCCCCAAGCACACAGGGCCCCTCCTGGACTTAGACTTGGAAGGGGAGGAGGAGCCCAATGGATTGGTCAGATGCTCCTAAATCTCTCTGTGTGTGTTCCCCCCCTCCCTCCCTCCCTCCAGGGGTGCCAACTTGAACAAAATATTGGGGGACCCAACTAAGCCCCACCTCACATCATTGATCACAAGTCATGGCACACTATTTGAAGGGCAATGCCCATTAACCTTGGGGGGCCCTGGCCCCCTCAAATATTTTTGGAGGGCCCCAAAGGGACCTAGGCCCCTAGAAGTCGGCTCCAATGCCTGCCTGCCTCTTTCCTTCCTCCTCCCTCCCTCCTTCCTTCCTCCCTCCCTCCCTCCCTCCCTCCCTCCCTCCCTTTCTCTCTCTGTCATGGTGCCCTCCAGGCGTTCTGCCTTCATGCCCCTTTGCAAGACCATTTGTGGCCACATGAGCAGCAAATCCTGCCCCCTTCACTGGATCTCTGGACAGATGGAGGCTGCAGAGAGACCTGGGTCTGGGGGCTTCAGTTCTCACATGGTGGGCTATGGAGTGGAGCCCCTTGCAAATCTGCCTGTCTCTAGGCTGCCAGCTGAGTCGCCCGTGGTCACTCCCTGCCCTCTTCCTCTGCCAAGGCCAAAGAGGCCACAGGCCCCCCTCTGTCGACAAGCCCTGTCCCACCGCCCTGACTTTCCTATCTACTGTATTTTTTGCTCTATAAGACTCACTTTTTCCCTCCTAAAAAGTAAGGGGAAATGTGTGTGCGTCTTATGGAGCGAATGCAGGCTGCACAGCCATCCCAGAAGCCAGAACAGCAAGAGGGATTGCTGCTTTCACTGCACAGCGATCCCTCTTGCTGTTCTGGCTTCTGAGATTCAGAATATTTTTTTCCCTTGTTTTTCTCCTCCAAAAACTAGGGTGCGTCTTGTGGTCTGGTGCATCTTAAAGAGTGAAAAATACGTATCTCTGCAGGAGTGTGGGGTGGGGTGGGCACTGCCAGTTCCCAACAGAGCCCCCAACCCCCACTGCTGAGATGGAGATGGAGACCCGCCCCCTGGGTGTGAGGAGGAGCCCTGTGGTGGCAAAAGGCTCCCCTTCTCATGAGAACAGGATGCTGGGCTGTAGGCCAATGGCCTGATCCTGCAGGCTCTCCTTATGTTCTCGTGCTCTTCGCTAGCCAGGCCTCTGGCTGATTTAAGCAAGGCCAAAAGGGACAGAGAGAGAGACTTAGCCAAAGGTGGCGGACTCTCCTCCCTCAAAGGTCTTTAAACAGAGTTCGGATGGCCATCTGTCAGGAATCCATTAGCTGCGATTCCTGCCTTGCGGGGGGTGGACTAGATGTCCGCTTGGGGTCCCTTCCAACCCTGTGATTCAGTGATAAGAGGCCAAATCCTGGGTTCCACTTTGCTCTGCCCCTCTGCACTGCACTTGCAAACTTCTGGTGCCAAACTTCTGGGGGACTTTGGCAGGGGGCTGCCAGGGCCACCCCCCCCAGACCATGCAAGGATTATTCTCCTGCCAGCACAACAGCAGTGGCAGCCCTGCTCACCACCCTCCTTCCTGCCTGCCCTGGGTAAGGTCTCACCACTGGGTGGCAATGCCACTTTCAGACGGAAACCACGCCTGGCTCTTGTCTGCAGCAGCTGCCCCTCTGTATTGGCGTCCCCCAAATGCAACGACTCAGCCTGTAGATTTCATCGCTCTGTGGGCTTCTCAAATTTCCAGTCTGTCTAGGCTGGGGCATTTTATTTTGGGCTTGAGCCCCTGCCCAGCCGCTCTGGGGGTCTGCCAAGGTGGGTGTGTTGTGGCTGGCGAGGTGCCCTGGGAGTCTCGGCTGGTGCCAGTCCTGGCTTGGTCCTGATCCTGCCCTTTCGCCAGGATGTGCCTGCTCCAAGCAAACCTGCCGGGACCGACCCTCACCCACCATGTGCTGAGCCCAGCGTCCAAATGCCCCCGACCCCTCAGTCTGGCCACCATGGGCTCCCCTTCCTTGGGGGTCTTTAAACAGACGTTGGGCGGCAGTCTGTCAAAGATGCTTTAGTTGTGGTGCCTGCATCGAGTGGGTTGGGCTGGATGACCTTTGGGGTCCCTACAAGGAGCACACAGCAATTCCCAGGCTGAGGGGGGAGCAGGGGCTCGTTCTCTGCAGAAGAGACAAAAGGGGTGCTGTCCTGTGGAGTGGGGGGCGCAAAGGCAGAGGTGCCTGAGTGCTGCATGCCTGGCCCCCCCTTGCTTTTTCGTGCCAGCCCCACTTCGGAGGGGGCAGCCAGATGACAAGGCAGCTGCTGTTTCTGGGCTGCAGGTTTGTGTTTTTTCCTATTTTCACCACGGCTCTGTTGTTCTCCCCTTCCAGCGTCTTGTTTTCACACGTCCTCCTTTGGGACACCCACAAGCCCTCCCTTGCACCCAGGTCCACCTGGTCACCCATCTTTGGGGGTGGGGGGGTGGAGAGTGCGACCCAAACTCCCCCTCCCTCCTCTCCCCTCCTCCTCCTCCTCCTCCATGGCTGCCGTGTCTTTGTCGTTCGGTGCTGAGTGATTCGTAGAGAAGCTTTTAAATAATAAAGATTTTGTTCCTTTGTATCCACTGCGCATGATTTGTGGGTTTCAGCACCGCCGTCTCAGAGAGAGAACTGCAGCCTTTGCAAGAACCATTTTGGTTCATCAAGTCGGATGGAAATGGAACGGAGGCAAGTGCAAAATTCTCTGCTTAGGCGACAAGAGGGAACAAAACGGGCAGAGGTCTCCTGCAGGGGGTTGGACTGGATGACCTTTGGGGTCCCTTGGGGTGCTAGGATTCTGTGAGGTACGATGGAGTGATGCCAATGCTTTATCTTTTAAGACGCTTCCCCTTCTGCCAAGCCTGCTAGGCGCCTGTCCCCCTCCCACCCCACCTCTGTGCCATGATCTATTGTGGGCCATGAACTGACCCTCCATGCTCAGCCATGCGTCGCGCTCAGTGCTGTGGCTCAATAATGCTTCTGCCACATGAGGCATGGCCAGTGTCCTCTGCGGTGCTTCTGGCTGAATCACCTTCCCGGGTCTGAGGCCAGAGGATATTGAAAACCCCACTCTGTTTTCTAGCCATGCAGCCTGACCCTGCTCAAATGCTCAGAGGTGCTCAGGCCTTTAGGACAGCAAATGGCTTTGCACTGAGGGTGGGGAAGAAGAACCCCGCTTCAGAGCAAAGACCTGTCAGGCTGTGAGCACCAATGCTGCCCGCAAGAATCGGTCTGAGGCCGAAAGAGGGAGCGTCCCCCCCCCATTGTCCCCTGGCCTCAAGGGTGGGGTGCCTGGGGTTCAGAGGCCTCACCTGCCCAGCTTGCCATGTAAGCCATTAATCACCTTTGGCTTCTCTCACCTGTCAGGTGGTTTTAGGAGTGGCTCCCTTGAAATTACTTCAAGGTAGAAAGAAAACATTACATGCCACAGTTTAAAGAATTGCTGTTTTCTCAAAGCAGCTTTTTAAAAAAGACGTTTTGGTTGTGAAGGATCTGAAACCAGTGTGTTGTTTAGATCTTAGCTGGTCTTCCTGCATTGCAGAGGGCTGGACTAAATGACCCCTGGGGGATCCCTTCCAGCCCTCCAATTCTGTGTCTTTGAAGAGGATCTGGACTTCCCTCTCTGCTTGTCTTTTGGGCCTCTTTGCAGGATTGCTCCAAGGCCAATTTGGTGCCTGCCCATTTCCTTGCAAGATAGGCTAGGGCTCCACTATGAACCCTGAAGTCTGCTGCTACATTATAGGACGATTATTTCAGCCTTGAGCAGCAAGAGTACCTCCTTTTTCACTCTGAACTCCTACGGCAAGATCCAGGTGAGGCTGTCTTGGCTGCCTCATCTGGATCTGCAAGTACAGTCAAACCTGGGTTGTCAAACGTAATCCGTTCTGCAAGCCCGTTCGGCTTCCGAAATATTCGACAACTGAATTGCGGCTTCTGATTGGTTGCAGGAGCTTCCTGCACTAAGTGGAAGCCATGTCAGACATTCGGCTTCCGAAAAACGTTCAAAAACTGGACCATTTACTTCTGGGTTTTTAGCGTTCGCAAGCCAAAACGTTCCAAAACGGAGGTGTTTGGGATCCGAGGTTTGACTGTCAATGCAAAAGCTTCTTGGGCTGTGGCTTTCTCTCTTGTAATGTTCCTGCCCAGAGAGTGAATCCCACTGTGTCCCTTTCCAGCAAGTATTTAGTCTGCAAGCACAGAACCTCTAAAACCCCAGCAGAGAGCCTGCTGGTATAACAGAGCCACCTAAAGCCCCGAAGGCAAACAGCATTTATTGTCTGGCATGACCATCCCTGGGCAAGAGTCCGGTCCCCAGATGGAAGGCCTGGAGACCCCGAGAGGCAGGGCAGGGAGAGGGAAGAGCAGACCAGGACATCGCCCAGGTGCCTGAAGAAAATCCAGCCAGAACTTGATCTCTGAAAATGCACAGATGATCAGAAGCCCCAGCACCCACTCTCCTTCCTCGCTGGGTCCCCATTTCCACAAAACCACCACTGGGTGATGGTTCAAGCCTGGAAGGGCACCCTGTCCACCACGGAACCCCAGTGCCGCCCTCCCCCTTGGGCTCTTGTCCACCCATTTTGCTCCATGAGGTCAGAGAGGAAGTGTCCTGGGAGACAGAGGTGGCCCCCCATCGGCCCCTCAGTGATGTTCCCATCCCTGGAGTCCAATTGCACATGGATATATTTTTTGACAAACAACAGCAAAAATCTGCAGGTTTATTCCATCACAAGCCAGAGGCCAGAAATGCAGCTTTGTGGCCGCCTCTGTGGGTCTTCCATGCTCCAAGGGAGAGGCTAGATGGTCCAGCGGGTGGCTGCCAAGCTCAGGAAACCCAGAATGCCAATCGTGGACCCCCAGGGAAGTGTCCTGCTCCCTGCAGAAGTGGGGGGAGACAAAGCCAGGCTCAGTCCAGGGTTGCAGTGTCAGGTGAGATTGCCCTCCCTAAAGGTGTACGTGAGGCAACCAAGCCCCAAAGGCCGCCTTGCTGTGGTTGCTTATTGCATTTGGGGGCTGGGGGTGGCAGGGGGCCTTGCCACATTTTAAACCACAGTTTCCTTTTGTATTAGTGGAGCAGGGGGTCAAGGGGAGAGGCAGGGGCTGCCCTTGAGGAGAGCACAGGGGCCGGTGGGTGCCGAGTGCGAAATAAACACCATTCTCTTCTTTACAAACAGAAGATACCCAGGAAGGAGGTTTCCACCCAGTAAACCTCGTTTGTAGGGTCCCTCCTCAAGCTAATGAGCTGCCACAAGCAAGCATTGGGGGATGGGGGCTCTCTCAGGCACTAGATTAGAAAATGGCACTTGGCCACACTACCCAAAATGCACTGGGGTTGCCCCCATGAGAGACATGCCCGGTGCATGGACACTTCTGCCCAGGCCAAACACATTGGGAGTGTATGTGGCCAGCTGCCCTGGCCTCTGACCATTGGACAGGCTGGCTGGGTCTGGTGGGGGTTCTAGGCCAACAACACACACACACACACACACACACACACACAAAATCGAGTTTCACTGCATCACAAATCAGGGGTAGCATTTAACTGGAAAGAGCCATTGACACAACCTTGGGCTTCATTTTCTTCGGAAATTATAGCATCTGCATAATTGTGGGGGGGGGGTGTTGGAAACATGGAGGAAGTCCTGAGCCTCCTCTGGTTAGGGAGGGAGGGAGGCAGGGAGGTCCACAAAGCTGCAAAGAGGCTTCTGCAGGGAGCCATTCATCCCCTTGGCCTCCAGAGGGCAGCCGCCACCTCCCTGCGTGAGCCATTGAGCCACTTTTGAGCTGAAGAGGAAGCAACTTGGCAAGCAGAGCAAAGACGCTGCCCTTGGCTTCCTCCGTCTTGTCTCTCTCGCCTCTCCTGTCTGTGACTGTTTTGGGAAGAAGAGGCAAGGGAGCCGTTTGACAGGGGGACAGACTCCCTCGGAAAGCGGCAGGCTCTCATTCACTGGAGGTTTTGAAGCAGAGGTTGGGTGGGCCCCGCCAGGGATTCTTCAGCTGCAATTACTGCACTGCATGGGGCTGGATTGGATGGCCTTTGGGAGGGCCCCTTCCAGCTCTGAGGTCCTAAAATTTAGTTCTGTAGGCCTGGTTGGAGGGTTGTCAGGGCCCAGCAAGCGCCACAGCCGCCTGCCCTTCTCCCTTCCCAAGCCAGGGAGATGCATTAGAACAGGTGTCCGCAAAGAGGGCCAGATTTGATGAAGGGAACATCCGTTGTTGGCCTTTTTTAAGAATTGAAGTTGAGGGTTTTTTTAGGATTTTACCCAGGAGATCAACTGCCACAGGGGCCAGTTTAAACCGACTGGAGGGCCAGATTAGGCCCCCAAAATGGACTTTGGACATGCCTGCATTTTCATGGGTTTCCAAAGCACTTGTAGCAAGCAGATCTTCCTTCCCGCCCCAAATGCAAAGTAAAAGTGTCTGTTTGGGTGGGGAGAGATTTGGACGACTTCTGCTGGTGCAGGGCCACAGCGTGTGGATGCAAAGCACCCCATAGGAATGGGGCTGAAGGGGTCGCCTACCTGCACTCGGCTGGCACTTGGCGGTGCCGCCTGACCAGAGCCCGTCCTCCTGGCACGTCCTGGCTGCCGATCCCTCAAGGCTGAACCCAGGACTGCAGCCGAAGCAGATGGTGGATCCCGCTAAGTAACTGGTTCCATTCTTCGTGCCGTTGGAGGGGGGAGCCAGCCAGCCACAAGAAACCACTGGGGGAGACAAAAGGGGCGTCTTTGGGGCCATGCAAGTGTGCATCTGCATGGCATGGGAAACCACGCTGGGAGGAGAATGGCCTGCGGGGGGGGCAGAGACCAGAGCCAGACCCTGCCTCTGCCGCTGCTCAACTTCACAGGCTCCCCAGGAAGAGCGGCTGCCTGCCAGGGTGGGCTTGGCAGAGCATCCTCCTGCCTGGGGGTCTCTCCCTCCAGGCTCCCTGCCTGATCTGCTTCTCCACAGTGGAATGGGGGGAGGAGGGGATGCGTGAACCCTGCTAGCCCCCTCCCCAAAGAGACTGTCCGTTTGCATTTCTTATCATTTCTGATGTGTAGAGATCTTTCCTATTCTAATTAGTTCAAGGGGTCATGGGAAGTTTCTCTGTGTGAAAGAAACAAGCAGAAGCTTCCTGATGTTTGGGTTATTCCTTCAGAGAAGCTGAGTACAGCTGGATTAAACTGGTCCTGTTATCTCTTTCAGTCAAGGTCATGCTGACTATAAAAGTAAGACTAGAAGGAGCCTGGGTTTCACTCTTTTCTATCTCTGAATATGAAATTCAGTTGGCTCTGGTCTATTTTTTGGGAATCCTGCAACATGTTTAAGTTTTTGCTCTGCTAACTGTACAATGGAGCTCTGCTATGGATCAATATTGAGTAGGATTTCAATTTCCGCTCTGCCTGTGAACTTGCTTGCTCCCAGCCATTCAAAGCCCCCTTCTCAAGCTCTCCCCAAGGAAGCAGCTGGATTTGCAAGATCTGAGGAATGGGGCATGAAAAGAGGGGTGGGCGGTGGCCAAAGGGGGTGGTGAGGTGAAATAGGCCCCCTGGGGTAGCAGAAAGAGAGAGGAATAAGAGGGGGAAAGTGGTCTCCCTTCCCCCGTCCCGTTCAGGCACCTGGCAATTCCTTTCCCTGTGACCCTCCATCGGATCCCCCCCTTCCCCGGCTGAGCTTGCCCTTGACTCACCCGGCTGCAGGCTCTCCTCTAGGTGCTTGTAGATCCGGTGGGACCACCTGGTGCTGTTCCCCACCGCGAGGTCTCTTGTCGTCAGAGCGTCAAACCTGCAGAAAGGGTCCGACTGGCAGAGTTGGGCCACTTCCTGAGTGAGGGGATCAGTAGGATCTTCGGGGGCCCGGAAGACGGGCAGGAAAGAGGGGTCATGCTTTGGCCCGTAGAAGAAGTTCTGCAGCAGGAACTGGCTGTCGTAGGTGAAGAGGGAGGTTTCGTTCTTGACGGCCCCTGCAAAGAGGAATGGGGAGCGCTGTCATTCCCTTGAACCAGACCAACCTCTTGTAGCATCTAACCAGCATGTTTAAGTCTAATTAGTGCGTGAAGGGGTTAATGCCATAGAGTAAGCTGTCCTTCTTGGTTTTGCCCATGTCACTTCCCCTTACCTTAGGAGGAAATAGGTAACCAAGCCTTTGTTCCATCTGTCTACTTCAGTGAATTTCAGTGTGTGAGGAGGTGTGAGTTGCTCCAGCTCAGCTGCATGGCTTTAACCAGCCTCTTTTGTTCCAGACAAGAATCAAGTCTGAAACTAACATTTTCCAATACCTGTAATTTAGGAACCTTTGCCTCTTTGTAACTAAGCTACATTTCACTGCCTGCAAGTCTTTTTTTTTCCTGACTGCTATATGGAAAAGCACATTTTATTTTATATTTTTAATTAAATTTCCATACCACACTTCATCTGAAGAGCATGTGAAACTGACCTTTGGAAAATTTGTAAGTAAACTATTTTTAACTTACCAGATATGTTGTCTTTTCCTATGCTAGGGGAAGAGGGAAACTTTGGAGATGAACTTTCTAAGGGGACATTTTGAAACTCACCAAAAAGGGCACATTTTAAGTCCCTCCTTCGTACCAGCCAGGTGAGGGGGTGGGAGACCTGCCCATTCACCTGGAGGGCACTGCCAGAGGTCCTACACTCTGGAGCAGGAGAAAACAAGCTTGCTCCATCCTCCATGCGACAATCCTCAAGATATTTGAAGATGACTATCGCATCACTTCTGGGTCTCCTCTTTTCCAGGCTAAAGATACCCAGGTCATTCAACCACATCTCATAAGACTTGGCTTCTGGACCCTTGATCATCCTAGCTGCCCTCCTCTGCACACCTTCCAGCTTGTCAACATCCTTCTTAAATTGCAGTGCCCAGAATTGGACACAGTATTCCAGGTGAGGTCTGACCAAGGCAGAATAGAGTGGTACTATTACTTCCCCTGATCTGGACACTAGACTTCTGTGGATGCAGCCTAGAATAGCATCAGCTTTTGACTCATGTGAAGCTTGTGGTCTACTAAGATCTTTTCCCAGCCAAGGGCCAGACCGGCTCCTCTCTCTCTGCCCCTTTCTTTGGGAGAAGCTGAGCGCTCACTTACAGTCTGCGCCAAATGCAAATAGCTCTTCTGGGCTGCATCTGTTGGCATCTAGGATGGTCCCATTGCGGAAGGTCAAGTCGTCCTGGGGGTTGCCATTCATGACCCCAAAGAGCCCCTGCGTGTGGTTCAGGAACTTTTCGGGCAGCAAAACAGTCAGGCTCAGCATCCTCCCCGCCCTCCTCACTTCAACTCCGACTCCCGAGGAGAACATGGCAGTGACATTCAGCCCAGGTGCAGTGGAGAGAAAGAGACCTGCCAGGAAAAGAGGGAAACCAGGAAAGTGTACGTATTAATATTATGGGGCATCTGCACAGCACAGCAGGGGCTGCAAACAAATCCAGCGGGAATGTTCGAAAATGTTTGCATCCGTAACTCTATATTCCATGCAGCACCACGTACTGGTTTGTGTGGGAATGTTCAGGGATGCAGGAGAGGATATATGGTTTGATTATAACCTTTCCAACTTATGTTAACAAGTTCACAATTTTAGCAGAGTAACATTCACCTTTTTAAATTTGCAGCGGCTTCGTTTGCTCAGGCTCGCTAACTGTTATGGTATTTCCCCCTTATTCCCTCATAAAAGATAAGACACGACACAGTCTTCTATAAAAGTATAAAAAGGTTTACTCACACATCATTCTGTTCACAATAGGATCCCAGAAGGCAGACTTAGCTTAGAAAACACCTGGAAACTATCTCATAAGGAGACAGTCCCTTTGTCCTCTCTTAGCATCTTTGGCTAAGCAGATGTTGCTTCTTCGATGCATGTAGTCAAAGAGAGAGAGATGGCTGCCCTGCTTTTGTCATTACCTGCACAGGTGAGGCCACACCCATCTCTAGTAACATGCGGAGGAAGTCTGTCCCAGCCCAGAAGGAAACAGGAAGTTTACCTGCTGGCTGGACAAACATTCCTCCCCATGTGTAAACATGTTCACTCTAGGAATGTTATACTTGACTGCTCTTGTGTTTCACATCCCACAGTTTGTTGAGAGGCAGTTGGGAAGAAAATTTGGTTTTCTCCTCCATGACCCAGTTCTGCTCTTCAGGATTCACAGAATCCAAGAGGGACACCGGTCATAAGAACCTAAGAACAGCCTCCTGTATCAGCCCAGTGGCCCATCTAGTCCAGCATGCTGTTCTCACAAGGGCCAACCAGGTGCCCATTATGGGAAACTAGCAAGCAGGATTCGAGCACAAGAGCGGTTTGCAGCAGTTGAGATTCAGAAGCATTGCTGCCTCTGACCGTGGGGGGCAGAGAAGAGCTCCATAGTTCTCTCCACCTCCATGAATTGGTCTATCCTGCAGTCTGCTTGTTTTGGAGCAAACTTGGCTTTACATAATATTGGCAGGCTTATTTGGTTGCATTACCAAGGTGTCCGCAAATATGACATGAAGGCTGGCACCATCAACTCTTGCAGACGCCCCCAGTGCCTGGAGACAGACAGACAGGTCATGTATCCACAGCAGTGACCAGAGGAGGGATGACCAAGAGAAGAAGCACCATGGTCCATCTGCAGCAGCACAACCAGGCACCTTCCTCTGCCCCAGCTGCAACAATACATGTCTCTCCCATATCAGTCTCCACAACCACAGCAGGAGCTGTAACCTTCCAACGGTTTCACTTCACCCCCAAAGGCTCACTCCTCCAATTTCTCCCGATACAGATGCCAATCACCTATTGGGTTGCAAGGCTTCTTGGCCTTAGATTTAAATTCTGCAGAAGTTTAAGTTGCAGTCACCTCAAAGCCTCAGGGAAGAATCCAATGTACGAAACTGGGAGGAACCAAGAAGGGGGCAGTGAGCTTCTCCTGGAGGCATCTGGGTGGGCTTTGTGGGAAAGAAGATGGCGGACCAGCTCATCCGCTTTGCTTGGTTCTTTGGTTTTTGTGACTGATATAGAATCTTAGAAGGGATCCCAAGGGTCATCTAGTCCAACCTCCTGAAATGCAGGAATCTCAGCTAAAGAATCCCTGACAGGTGTGTTATCATAAAGCAGCAATGCTGCAGCAAGCAAAAGCTCTAGCAGCTCAGTCAGCTGCAGGTGGCTGCAAAGCCAAACAGGATGTTTGTGACTGTTGCCATGGGAACAAAGGGGCAGTCCATTCTGTACTGAGCACCGGATGTTAGCTCAGTGTGTGTGTGTGTCATATGACCCGTACTGGAAGTACATGGGAGGAGTTTGATTCTCACTGCTGTGGAGTGCAGACATGTTTCTCTGTACTGATGTAAGAGACAGAAATAAAGAATGTAAATAGATTTCTGTCTGCTTCTTTCCCCTCCCTGGGGGACACCAAAGGGGAGAGAGAAGAACGGTGTGTTCCTCTCACACATCTGGGAAGAATCGCCGAGACCTTGCCTGCTTATCAGCAGAGTGGCGCAGCGGGGAGGTCGACAAGGAATATCTGCCGGTGCCTACGTTGTGGCACATTCCTCTGACCCAGGCAGAATTCCAACAAGGTGGTCATCCAACCTCTGCCTAAAATCCTGCCATGAAGGAGATTCCACAACCTCCTGAAGGAGAGGTTCCGCTATCGAACATCTCTTACTGTCAGAAAATGCTTCCTGATGTTTGCTCAGAATCTCATTTCTGGTCATTTGAAGCCATGAGTTCAAGTCCTGCCCTCCAGAGCAGGAGAAACCAAGCTTGTTCCCTCTTCCATGTGACAGCCCTTGAGATATTTGAAGATGGCCATCATATCTCCTCTCAGTCTCCTCTTTCCCAGGCTCAACATACCCAGCTCCTTCAACCGTTCCTCATAAGGCTTCGTTTCCATTCTTTCCTCCTTGGTTTCTTATCTTAACTCATTAGTATTATCATGAAGGCTACCAGATCCATGGGGTAACCTGAGGCCCTCCAAACGTTGCTGAACTCCAGCTCCCACCTATGCCACTGGTGAGCAGTCAGAGGCAACATGTCTTGCTCCCGTGCAGAAAGGAATCACTTGCAGGGCTTCTGAAATCCTCCCTGGCCAGCCCTGCTCTCCATGTCTCACCATTCAGGTCCATCCAGGTTTGTTCAGAGAAGTTGAGTGCCTTCTGGTTGAGCAGGACCTCCAGCCCGTCCGAGCGCTCCGGGATACGTATCTCAACCACATCTGAGCGATTCTCCTTCATGGCAACGGCAGAGAAGCCCGTCACCTTGGCCTCAGTTCCTGCCAGGCAATTGCAAACATCAGTGTGGTGCACCAAGTCTCAAGAGACAGAAAGTGACTTGTTTATTTCATTTTTAAATCTATGCTCTAATTTTCTGACCATGAGGCCCCCAAATCACCTTCTATCCAGGTTAGGAATCAGGAAAAGCCAAACACCGTTAGAAGCAGCAGTGGAATTTAAACATCAATGGGCTCTCGGACCACAGAAGGTTCGGGAGAAAATAGCAGCATTAACCAAATAGGCAGGAGGGTTAAACCTGCACACACACACACACACACACACACACACACACACACACTGATGTTGTTGGGCTCCAGCTCCAAACAGCCCCAGCTGGCATGGCCAATGGTGAGAGATGACGGAAGATGGGAGTTCAGCAACATCGGTAATCCCCTTGCCAAATGTAAAATGCCCAACAGAGTGGCATCATAATACTGGTGCCACCACTGAAAAGGCATCCTTCTTAGAGCTCCTCACAGAAGCAGCAAAGGGGACCTCGAGCAACACATACCCCAATTTATCTGAATTTACATGGTGGGACCTATAGATGATCCTCCTTAGCATGTCCCCAGGTCATTTAGGGCTTTAGAAACCCCAAAATCAAGCCTTGAATTGAACGCAGAGTTTCAAAAAATCTGGCAATTGGAATCACAGAATTCTTCAACAGCAGAGTTGGAACAGACTCAAAGGGTCTTCTCTTCCAACCCCCTGAAATGCAGGAAAGGAGACAGAAGACCTCACCATTTGACAGCTTGGCACGGTGGGTTCTCCCTTGGATGCTCAGAGATGTGAGGCTGGATTCCAGCACAGTATATTCTCCAAGGCCTTTGAAGGTGAAGTTAGTCCCGTCAAAAGTGACAAAGTGAGGATCTCCAAAAGCTGAGGCTGTTCAGCAAATGCAAAGACAGAGAACACGAATTACAAGCGCCATAATGGAGACTGATCAATGTAGCATGTTGAGTGTCAGGGCTGGCATAGGGTTCTCTGGGCATCTGTACCCAAATGGGCCAACTACCCCCGTTTCTAAGTGGCTGGGGTAGTGGGGGGGGGGGGGAGAAATGAGCTGCCATTGGTTGGCCTTGGCTCCAACCCAGAACCCAAACTGCACCTGTGAAGGAGGACCCAGACTTGCCCTGAGGAAAGTCCTCCGCCAAGGAACCATCTCTGGCCAAGGCTAGTCCTCTCCTAAGCCTTGCCCTACACGGTGGCATAGCAGTGGTTGCAAGTGCCCGGGGCTGTGCGGAAGCAGGTGGGTGAGTGGGAGGGAGAAGAATGGAGAACGTGGGCACATTCAACCGCATAATGGCATCTGCATCACCCAGGAGCCAGCCCATTTCACTGTCCAGTTCCCTCGCAAAAATATACAGCTCCATCTAATTAATTGGGTGCCCCCAGCTTGGCCTCCCTCTCTCTCTCTCCTTGTGCTATCGATACCAAGAAGGGCCGAGTGAGGTCAGGAGAACATACCAACTCTGGGGGGACGGTACTTCCTGCAGCCACTGGAGGGACGGCGGTTGAGGTACGTGGGGCAGTTATTGGACCACAAGCAGCAGTAGTAGAAGCTGATGACGTCATAAATCCAGTGGGAAAAGCCAGGGACCCTGGGGGGCTTTTGGTAAGGGGGAGCCCCCCAGTCGTGGCCTCGGTCCGGTGTGCTTCCCCCGACGGAGTCTCCCGTCAGGACCTGGGTCCCTGCAGCATTGTAGCAGCACTGCTGCCCTGAGGAGTATCGTGGGCTGGAAGAGAAGGCGAAGGGACTCAGCAGCCCTTTCCACAGAAGGTGGCCACTGTGAGCCCAGCCTGCAGCGCACCTGGAGAGACTTACCTGGCCTGAACCCCCCGGACACAGTGCACTGCCCCCTGGTGGTAGGTGCAGACACTGCCCTTCTCGATGTCACACCCGTAGTCAGTCTGGAAGGGAGAGAGCAGAGAGAGGCTGGTCAACTCACGGGTGCCCCCTCCCCCGCTCTTAAGCCCCACCTGCAGGTTATTGTCGCTGAAAGCACCTTTTCGCAAAAGGGCCTCAAGGTGGCTTAAAATCAAGTCATGAAAGCCGTAAAAGAAGTTATCTGCCAGAATGGTCATCTTCAGAGGTGGTTCTCAAAGCAGACCTTGGTCAGACCACACCTGGAATACTGTGTCCAGTTCTGGGCGCCACAATTTAAGAAGGATATGGACAAGCTGGAACGTGTGCAGAGGAGGGCGACCAAGGTGATCAAGGGTCTGGAAACTGAGCCGTATGAGGAATGGTTGAAGGAGCTTATAAAATGAGACAGGAAAGATAGGATAGCCATCTTCAAAGACCTGAAGGGCTGCCACATGGAGGATGGGACAAGACTGTTTTCTCCTGTTCTGGAGGATACGACTCAAACTAATGGATTCAAGTTACAAGAAAGGCAATTCTGACTATCAGGAAGAACTTTCAGAAAGTAAGAGCCTCAGAAGGTTGTGGACTTTCCTTCCTTGGAGGTATTTAAGCAGAGGTTAGATGGACATCTGTCATGGATGCTTTAGCTGAGATTTCTGCATTGCAGAGGGTTGGACTAGATGACCCTCAGGGTCCCTTCCAACTCTGAGATGCCTGTGCAGGAAGGAGGTTTGTGTGGCGCTCAATGGGTGCTGTGTATCCCACAGGTGCCCTGGTGAGGACTGGGGGTGGCCGTAGGAGGAAGCAGCCCCTGACCTGCTTCCAGAGCTGGCCTTGTGCCTGGAAATGATTAAGCAGCTGGCAAAAAGTTCTGGCAGGACTTGTGGCTAAAGTTTCTGAGCAGTCTGCAAAGGCAGCCCCATTCAAGTGGGGGGCAGCTATGGGTGTCCCCAGAGGGCAAGTGAGGACGTCCAAATCCTGACTGCAGCAGCTGGGTGCTGGGTGCCATGAGTTGTACAAGTTTTCTTGGCACCTTTCCGGGGAGGGTGCTCCCCCATACCTGGTTCCAGGAAGGAAGGAAGGAAGGAAGGAAGGAAGGAAGGAAGGAAGGAAGG
>JAXCMG010000138.1:0-11418 GCA_034642415.1 Podarcis siculus | reverse complement strand
AAGGAAGGAAGGAAGGAAGGAAGGAAGGAAGGAAGGAAGGAAGGAAGAAGGCTGCAGCAGCTCCCTGGCTGGGGATGAGCCCAAAGCTCCAGGGAGACAGGGAACCAGCTGAGCCTGTTCTCTGAAGGGCAGGCGGATCAGCTGAGCTTTCACAACATGGGCTGGTGCCAGTTTCACAGCTGGCTGGGAATCATGAGGTTTGGGCATCACAGAGACCCACCCTCAGGGCAGGGATCCCAACTCACAAGCTGGAGGAAGAGGAGGGGGGTGTTGAGGCGGAGGCTGCCCAAGGAAGGACCTCTAAGCAGGGAGGGGAGTCCTCTCTTGCACAAATGTCCTCTTGCATCATGTGTGGAGAGAGAGAAGATGAACCCTGTTGGGTGCGGCTGAGAAGGTTCTGGAGGCTTTTGCTGGGAAATTCCTTGACAGTTCAGGAAGCTGCCTGTCAAGGCACAGATCACCCGCCCAGCTGAGCCTCACTCCCAGAGCACCCAGTCCCTCTGCACAAAGGTTGGGGTGTGTGGGTGTCTTTGTGGGTGTGAGTCTTTATGGCCTGTTGCTGTTCTGGATTCCCCTGGCCCTGATCTGTGGTCACTTTTTTTGCTGTCTGGATTAACCACAACAAGTGGGAGAGTCATAAGAACCTCAGAAGAACATCTGCTGGATGAGACCAGTGGCCCATCTGGTCCGGCATCCTGTCCTCACAGCGTCAACCCAGACGCCCATTATGGGAAACCCACAAACAGGATGTGTGCACAAGAGCAGCTCTCCACGCCCCGTCTGTGGATTTCCAGCCACTGGGATTCAGAAGCATCACTGCCTCCAGCTGTTGAGGCAGGACACATCCAACCTCTGCTTTAAAACTTCCAAGGAAGGAGAGTCCAGCACCAGGGGCTGACCTTGGGGTCTGTCATGGACAATCTGGATGCAGAGGAGTTTGGGAGGCACCAGCTGGGGAAACCCCCCCCCCAGGGGAAGAGAGCTCAGAGCCAGGGGACTGGGATGGTCAGTGGGAGAAGACTGGGAAGAGGAGTGTCGGAAGCTGAAGAGGCAACAGGTTTTACCGAGCAGGGAGAGGCTGCGGCCAAAAGCAGAGGGGGGATCAAGAGGCAGACTCCAGAAGAAGCCAGGGAACCTCCCACCCCTGCTGTGACCAGCTCCCCTCCCCACTGGGCCCCCAGAACATGCAGAGAAATGATGAGGGAGGAGCAAAGAGAGAGAAGAGCAGGCATAGGCAAACTCGACCCTCCAGATGTTTTGAGACTACAGTTCCCATCATCCCTGACTACTGTTCGGATATTGATGTTCCGTTCCACCTTTAGAACAGGCATGTGGAGTTGCTGTATGTCACATGTCTGTTGACTTCCAGCACAGCCTGCTGGGAACTTCTGTTGTGTATAGCTTTTGCTTATGCTTCCTGCTCTTGGACATGAAAGAGAGC
The DNA here is from genome assembly GCA_034642415.1 of Podarcis siculus. NCBI lineage: Eukaryota > Metazoa > Chordata > Lepidosauria > Squamata > Lacertidae > Podarcis > Podarcis siculus. Next base: position 9,977 of record JAXCMG010000138.1, on the reverse strand, counting down.
AGACATGTTTTCTTTGACCTGAACTATGCTGAATAAAATGCTTGTAAATACACTTGACGTATGCCTCTGTCCACCACTTCTGCTGTGAGTTATTCACTCTGCTGATTGAGGCGTGCTCAGGCTTCTGAAGCTGTGCCGCTGTTTTGATGCTGTTCCAAGGACTGGAGTTCGCCCAGCTGCCGGCCAGTGGGCTGGAGCCAGCTGGGGGCCTGCGAATTGCCCCCGTTCCCTTGCACACATCCCAACATGGTCCTGTTAGCTAGGGATGATGGGAGCTGTAGTCCCAAAACATCTGGAGGGCCGAGTTTGCCTGTGCCTGGATAAGAGGAAAGAGTCTTAGGCTGCTGGGGAAGGAACCAGGGAGGAATCTTAGAGAGCGGTGGGAAGGCGGGGACCTTCAGTCCTTGCAACTGCTTCATTGGGGCAAGACCTACTGGGAAGAGTTGCTGTGACCACCAGGCCTGCGCTGTTTTCTTTGCCCCACCCTGCCACCCCAGCACCGCAGGCAAGACACAAAGGACCTACGTGGAATCGCCCCACGTCCGCCCGGGCCTGTGCCAAAGTGCAGGGGCAGTCTGGGATCTCGTCTAGGAAATTGGGCAGGCCTGTCTCCAGGGCGTCCCACTGGCGGCACTTGGCTGTGGCCCAGGCGGCCGGGTCCTTGCGGAAGTCGTCTCCCAGGTGCCAGGCCAAGGCGTGCTCCGTGCTCCAGATGGCCGCCACGTTGCTGGAGGAGGAGAGCAGAAGAGAAAGAGTGTGGGGTGTCATCTGCTGGAGCAGTCAAGTACAACACTACCTGTTTGTCTAGAGTGGACATGTAGGGGAATGCTGGTCCAGCCAGTTTCAACTCCCTGTTACACCTGGCTGGGGCATCCTTCCTTTGCATGTGACCAGTGGGGGGAGGTGACCTTTCCAGACCTGGTAAAAGGCCAAGTCACACAGCCACCTTCTTCTCTTCAATCTTCTTTTTCGTCCTGCCAACTTCCTGATTCACCTGGACTAGACTGCTATTATAATAAATTATAATAATAATTTATTATTTATACCCTGCCCATCTGGCTGGGTTTCCCCAGCCACTCTGGGCGGCTTCCAACAGGATATTAAAAACACAGTAAAAGATCAGGCAGGAAAAACTTCCCTAAACAGGGCTGCCCATATGGGGTAAACTTGTTTGTACATGTTTGCAACTTTAAGCCTTAAGTCTGCCTTCATGGATCACACTGTGCCCGGCCTGATCATGAGTAACTACTTTTTGTTACTTATGAATAAGACTGTGGTGTCTTTATTCTTTTAGGAGGGATCCTCCAGGGTCTTACCAGGAGTAATAGAACTTAAGAGATTCTAAGGAGTCTGCAGCCAGCCTCCTGCTGTGTGATAGGGGAATGCACTCTGCTATAGGAAGAAACTTGCTAGCGTAAGTTAGGAAGGATAATATTAATCAATATATCCTCTCCTGTTACCCACAACATTCCAGGTTCATTCTTGGCCGACTCTGGGGTTGCAGCACTCATCTCAATCTACTGGCCAAGGGAGCCAGCATTTGTCTGCAGACAGTTTTTCTGGGTCATGTGGCCCGCATGACTAAGCCGCTTCTGGCGAACCAGAGCAGTGCACGGAAACACCGTTTACCTTCCTGCCAGAGCGGTACCTATTTATCTACTTGTATTTTGGCGTGCTTTCGAACTGCTAGGTTGACAGGAGCAGGGACCGAGCAACGGGACCTCACCCCGTTGCGGGGATTTGAACCACCAACCTTCTGATCAGCAAGTCCTAGGCTCTGTGGTTTAACCCACAGTGCCACCCGCGTCCCTCAGGGAAGTTACCTAGCTTTAAAAATCATATAAAATCAACTCCTTTGCCAGTTTCCTTCATTCCACTGCCAATCTGCTTCATTGGCCAAGGACTTGGAAGCCACTCGGTCCCCGCCATAATCCCTCAAGTGGGAGGTCACGTAATCACAGGAAAGTACTCATAGGTGTCAATCACTGGGCAAAGGCACCCCTCCGGACTTGCCCAGGTGGCAGACTAAGCAAACCCAAGTTCTATTGTCCCATTATAGTAGGTGCTTAGAATGTACTTCCCAATACATATCCTGTATCTGCCTGTTGCCCCAACACATTCTTCCTATGTTAATCATGTATAACCCTCCCCTTTTCTGATGTAGCAATGATGCAGTGATGATGCTTAATGAACTGTATGCTAGGATATGGTGGGAAAGTTTTAAAAGTCCTTGTCACCTCATCCTCGGGGTTAAAATTCCTCTTTGAACCTGTTGCACAATAAACTTTGGTCTGCCGCTATTTGCTCCGGTCGGTGGCTGGACTCCTTCCTTTATTCCGCAGGGACCCGCGGGCTCTGCCCTATGAGCTGGGGGACTGAGCAGCCTCGCACCTAGATTTTTCCGTAACACCACAAAACCACATGCCGCAAAAGCACAGTTGCTTCCTAGCCCAACCCGAGGCATGTGCTGGCAGCCCCCCGAACTCTCTCCCAACTCGGAGACTGGGGTGCCTAGGAGAACGAGACCCTGTCCATCATGTGAGCCCCTGGAGGTTGGTGTCCTGCTGGGGGGAGGACACACGCCCCCTCCCAAGGGTCAGTGACTCACCTCTGACCATCGGAAGAAGCAGCGGAGGAGATCCTCAGAGCCCCCACTTCCCAGGCAGAGTACTGAGCCGAGGGGACCGGCAGGAAAGTAAAGGCTCCCGTGTTGGTCAGGTTTCTCTTCAGGGTGTAAAGATATTTCCATTCCGCCACCCAGGAGCTGGAATAAGGCTCGCCTGGCCAGGGGAGGGAGGAAGAGTTGACATTAGGGTGAGCTTTCTGAAGGTAAGAGCTGTTCAACTGCAGGGCGGACTCCCTCAGAAGGCAGTGGGCTCTGCTTCCTTAGAATCATAGGGCTGGAAGGGACCAAAGGGTCATCTAGTCCAACCCCCTGCAATGCCGGAGTCTCAACTCAAGCACCCATGACAGATGGCCTTGGAGGTTTGTAGACAGAGGTTGGCTGACCATCTGTCATAGTTGCAGTTCCTGCATTTTAAGGGGTTAGACTAGATGGCCCTTGGAGCCCCTTCCAACGCTACGATTCTCAGATTCAATTTTTCTTATTATTTATTTTATATAGTGCCCTTTATTGAAATATCTCAGGGTGGTGTACAATGTTAAGAACATATTTTACGGAGCATAATAATAAAAGCATAATAATAGACAGCATACTAATAAAATAATAACAGTCCCCTCCACCCCCACACATTTAAGAAGCTATAGATGATTTAATGTCTGAAGGCATAATAATAATAATAATAATTTTTATTTATACCCCGTCCTCCCCAGCCAGAGCCGGGCTCAGAGCAGCTAGCACCAGTAAAATTACAGTAAAATCATAATGGGGGGACCCATTTAAAATACAGGTTAAAATGCAATTTAAAATGCAGCCTCGTTTTAAAAGTGGCCCATAGATCAAAACTGTAAGGGGAGGGAAGACATAAGGGTCAGACTGAGTCCAAACCAAAGGCCAGGCGGAACAGCTTCGTCTTGCAAGCTCTGTGGAAAGATGTCAGGTCCCACAGGTCCCTGGTCTCTTGTGACAGAGCGTTCCACCAAGTCGGAGCCAGTGCTGAAAAGGCCCTGGCCCTAGTTGAGACCAACCTAACCACCTTGCAACCTGGAACCTCCAAAATGTTGTCATTTGTGGGCCTTAAGGCCCTCCGTGGGGCAGACCAGGAGGACCCGTAGGTACGTGGGTGCTAGGCCGCATGAGTAAAGTCCTAGTCCTAGGCATGAGTAAAGAGGAATGTTTTTGCCTGGCTCCTCAAGACATGTCATGATGGCACCAGGCGAGCCTCTCTAGGAGATCATTCCACAGTCAGGGAGCCACCACAGAGAAGGTCTGTTCTTGTGTTGCCATCCTCTGGACCTCTCAGGGAGGGGGGACATAGAGAAGGGTCTCGGGTGTCAAGCGCAGCGTCTAGGTTGCTTCATATGGGCAGATGCAGTCCTTAAGGTACTGAGGTCCTGAGCCGTGTATGACTTAAGACATCCCACCATGCGTCACTGGAGGTTTTACTGATATTATCATTATGCTATGTTAAACATTGTCTTGTCAGATCTGAATGAATGAATGAAATCAGCCCCATCTCCCCCCCCCATTATTTCAGATGAGACAAAGGACCAGCTTCACCTGCTCCCAGCACTTCTCAAAAACAGCTGCCCCACAGAAGCCCAGAAGCTGAAAATACAGCCGTCTCCTGCAAGAAAGATGCCTCACAAATGAGCCTGGACAATGTTTTATTCCAAAAAGGGTCAGTTTTTTATGGATCCAGATGCTTCATGCTGCACAAGCTTAATATCTGCAATTCCCCACTCATCACAAGGGAGGACACAGGGAGAGCCTTACCTGTTTCGTTATAGCCCCAGACTTCGACATTGACGTGGCTGGCTTGAAGCGTCCGATGGTTCCAGGTGACCGTCAGGTTCCCCCCAGTGCCAGGAGTGCCATAGTACTGCCACTTGGTTTCATTCACCAGCGTGCTTTTTTCCAAAGGAGACACTTTGCCGTGATGAACTGCATGACGGAGAAAAAAGTAGCAATGGTGGGTCACTTGTTTTGCACAGCCCTTGAGCAAGAAGAAGAAGAAGAAGAGTTTGGATTTGATATCCCGCCTTTCACTCCCCTTCAGGAGTCTCAAAGCGGCTCACATTCTCCTTTCCCTTCCTCCCCCACAACAAACACTCTGTGAGGTGAGTGGGGCTGAGGGACTTCACAGAAGTGTGACTGGCCCAAGGTCACCCAGCAGCTGCATGTGGAGGAGTGGAGACGCGAACCCGGTTCCCCAGATTAGATGACTACCGCTCTTAACCACTACACCACACTGGCTTTTGCTTCTTACTGGCTGAATGATGCTGATGTTGTGGGTTGGGGGGGGGGGTCAGTTGGGATGATGCCCTGAGTCTTTCCCCATCCTTGGGGTCCTGCACCCAGCGATGGTTAGAAATAGAGGGTTCTAAACCAGTCGTACTAGGTTCTCTGTAAGACAAGGAACTTTGCAGGCCATGGAAGTGTCCTCCTCAGCATTCCAGAAGAATGAGTCAGGTTGCAGGAGCGACAACTAAGGGATGGGTCTTCTGGGCTAAGGGGTGGGCCTTGTGAGGAAGGCCCTGATCTGCCCACCATTCCTCCAAGCCAGTATGCCAGTGGACGAAACAGTGGATGTATGATTTTTGTAGTTCATGCTGTGGCCACAGACATGTGATCTGATGGTGAATTTGGGGTGACCCAATGCAAAAATCCTGAGGATCTATGTGGATCTGTGCTTTGTACCCACGTTTTTGCGCCATTGCGGCCCCATGCAACAGTGAGTGGGTGGTTTTTTTGGTACCACCTGTAGCCATGGACATGCTATGTGATCTGATGGTGAATTTGGGTGACCCAGTGCAAAAACCCTGAGGATCCATGGGCTTTTACCTCCCCCCTCCAAGGCAGCCTCCTTTATCTCTAGCGTCCCTTATCTCTCTTCCGATCCCACCGATCAGCTGTTTCCTTTCAACACTCCCTTCCCTCTTATTTGCCTTAGTGTCTTTTCCTTAACTGGAACAGTTTTTTTGCTCCTCCTTTTCTTCTAATTTCTCTCCTTATTGCTTTAGTCTTCCTGTTTCCCCCCTTTGCAAGTTTGCCATCTTTACCTCCCCCCTCCCAGGCAGACTCCTTTATCTCTAGCATCCCTTATCTCTCTCCTGATCAGCAAACGATCAGCGGCTTTGTTTCAACACCCACTTCCCTTTTTCAAAAAAGAAAGAAAGCATGATCTGCTTTTTGCCCCTGGGCAATTCGGCTCCAGGGACCACGCATTCGCTCCATAAGGCGCATAGACATTTCCCCTTACTTTTTAGGAAGAAAAAAGTGTGTCTTATGGTGCGAAAAATACAGTAATTGCTTTAGTGCACCCCAGATTCCCTCTCATCTGGGCTGCAGGTGTAAGTGGGAGGGTGGCAGCAGCCCTGCAGGACTGTTGTGTCGCAGTTGGCAATGGAGGGGGTGGGAGAGACTGTCTTGGACATCTCTCTTTTGCCACAGGCCTTTCCTCCACCCCCCTCTCCTAGATGCAAGGGAGAAGAACAAAAGTCAGTGCGTTGTGTGTGAGCTGAGCTGGAAGCAGCCTGGAAGCTGGAAACCCAAAGACATGCTTCCTCTGTGCTGGGTCCAAAGCTGCCATTAATGGAGAAGCATGGTCTGTTGATGCTGCGAGATGCTTCATCTGATGCTCAGCTTGTATATGTATGTGTAAATAAATAATATATCCTAAGGACACCACAATCTCTACTGAACCTCTTTCCAAGGAAACCAAACTCAGTAAAGCTCAGAATCCTAGGAATGTCTTAACACTCAAACATAGCGGTGGCCTGTAACACTATTTATGGCATGCGAAGAAGCATCCCTGAAATTCTTCTTTAAGAGCAGGCCATGAAAGCAAAGAGGGACATAGCAAGACCCAGAGCTCCTCAGGCAGCCAAGTCCCTCCCAGAGCTGCGTATGACTTATTCTGAAGAGCAGCTCTGCGAGGCAGGAAGCAGCAGAGGCAGCAAGGCCCAGCATTATCTTTGCCACCCACATTACATCGTGACACAGTTTCAGCCACAGCAGAATCCCTTCCCAAGTGCTGGAAATGAGGGCAGTTGCTTTGGGAACACCCAGCCCTCTCCCTCGAGGAAACAGGCAAAGGCAAGCAGAGGACAAGGTACGTAGAGACAGAGCTCTGTGGAGATCAGGGAACCTGCAAACTGGGAAACAAGTCACCTGACACCCAGGTTGCCATCCAGGGAAATGTCCGTCCTCCATCACTGGAAATCTCCAGCTTCAGGATCCCAATCTGGTAGAGCAAGGGGGAGATGCAGTGGACTCGGCCATCTCCAGCCACGTAGCCTCTGGTCTCGACTGACCCTGCAAACCTGTCAACGCCAAAGAGAAACCACAGGGTGACCCAAAGGAGGAAGGGGCAAAGTCGGAGCAGGGGTCGGCTTGGAGGCCCTGGGTTCAAATCCCACCACCTCAGCTGCTTAATTCCTTGGTGGCCCTGCAGGCCAGGTGGGCGGTTAATGGGCCACTCTCCCAGCTCTCCCTCCGTCTTTTCCTTCCGGCATTTCACAGCATGATTGGCTCCTGCCAAGGTCAGCTGGAAGGAATCATTTTATAAAAGCAAAAGGGATTAAGACTGCAAGCAACTGGACATGTTCACGGTGCAGTATGACCATAACAGGCAAGAACAACCATCTGCACTTGGTGAGATTCACCAAAGACTTCTAACTGATTGAAAGCTGACATTCAGTGCTGAGGTGTCAGGTTGCAGCTGCAGTCTGGCAGTCCTTGGTTTCCAGAAGAGATGGCTAGTAGGAAAGACTCTTTGGGGGAAGAGATCCCAGTGGAGGAGGAGGAGTAGCAGATGCCTCTTTAGGACAGACAGATGACCTCGGGTGTCCCCAGCTGCATTGAAGGATGGAGTTACAAGACCATTCCTAAAGGAAATCCCCACCCTTGAACCCAAGGGAGTGCAATGGCTATTGACTTGAGGAAGAGGTTTGTGTGGAGAGTTACTAGACCACTTCAGGGTCTCCTGAATGAGACTCATTATCAAGATCCATTTCAACCTGATTCGGGATCTAGTTTTAACACTGGTCGTTCCATCTCTATCTGAAGGACCAATTCCAGAAGTCAGTTGGTGCTGGGAAATCACTGGTTAACCCCACAACCGTTTATACTCTGGAGTTCTGCAGGGTTTCATCCTCTCTCCCGTACAGGAGCCTTAAATTTGTCCATACTGTCATTCATGTTGTTAGTTTTGGCCCAGTTCTCCAATCTCTCAAGCGTGGGAGGATCTGCAGCCAGATCACAAATGCATGAGTCAGAAACATATCTTTTAAACTTGGGGCAGGAGGAGGAACAAGAGAAAGCACACTTTTCTTTTTATCTCTTGTCCAGAGAGTGCACTGCATTTTCAACCAGACTATGGACTGTTGTAAATTTTGAGGATTCTTGTCTGCCTAATTTTCATCTGCTGAATCCTGGCAAGTCCTCTGATGTGGGGAAACTTTTATATTTTTCTTGTTTACTTAAACAGCCTGATAGCGATTTCTTTGTTAAGAGGGAAACGCAGAAGGGGGGAAATAAATGGAGCTCTGCCCAAGCACCCTTGGATATCATAATTATGCCGCATTGTGCAACATTGTCTCTAGAAGCTTCTAGAGATAAGCTGCACACGGATGGCAAATTAACTCTGCTGAAATAGGTATTTGCATTCTTACACAAGTCAGAAGAGGAAGAATAATAATAAATAAAATATCCTCTCCTACTCATCTAAACCCATTCAACATTATTGTCGTATTGAATTCTGATTCTGTCTTCTGCAGCATTAGCTGCCCCTCCCAGTCTGCTGTCTTCTGCAAATTTGACGAGCATCCCCTCAATTCCTTCATCCCAGTCATTTATAAAGATGAACAACAACAACAGGCCTAGGACAGAAACCTGCAGCACCCCACTTTTTCCCAGGGTGATGAGGAACCATTAATGAGTACTCTCTGGGTTTGGTCAGTCAGCCAGATACATATCCACCTAAGTGTTTCCTTGTCCAGCCCACATTGTATTCTCTGCAGGAATATCATGGGGGACTTTGTCAAAAGCCTTGCTGAAATCAGAACAAAGAGTCTGTTGTTTCAGGTAGGGGGAAATGAAAGATGCTCCAGCGATGGGACCTGGGATCTCCCAGCCCTGGGAAGCAAACAGGAGCACACACAGATCTCCATGGCAACACTAGGCGATGTGCACTCTTCCCTCCCTCTTATTGGTTTTCATCATGCCGTTCCCCTTTCTCACTGCTGCAAACCTGGGAGGAGCAGGTCTGTCTGGAAAGCAAAATCCCTGGCTGTGAGCACCTGACCATTTGCTCTGCATCCGACGTGCTCCCATTGCTGGTTTTTTGGAACCAGGTACACACTGGATTAGCCACAACCCACCTCTATCCTGTAGTTCAGGCACAGGCAAACTCGGCCCTCCAGATGTTTTGGGACTACAGTTCCCATCATCCCTGACCACTGGTCCTGTTAGCTAGGGATGATGGGAATTGTAGTCCCAAAACATCTGGAGGGCCGGGTTTGCCTATGCCTGCGTCGTTACTTGAGAAATACTGCTCTGTGCTGTGTTATTCCCTCAAACCAGCTTCCAGCTGAATGGAAATCTTAAGCCACATTAACTTCATAGTTAAGCTGAAGTGCAGGACAGGCCCACCCATGAGGCGAGGTGGGGCAGTTGCCTCAGGCAACAGATGTGGGCTTGGGGAGCTGCTCACCTCCTCCGTGCCCCTCTGCCATGCCTCCCACCCCACACTGCCTGCTCCTTTCCAGCCTCCTTTTCTCTCTGCTTTCCTCCAGGCAGTGGGGTGGGTGGGGGTGTGGAGGGGTGGCAATGTGGTTTTTTTGTCTTTTTGTTTTGCCTCCAGCAGCTGAGGTGTGTACACTTGTGGCAGCCGCTGCACATGGGCAGATGATGGCTTCGCAAATAAGAGTTTGGGGAAGGGGGATTGCAGGGCCAGGGAAACCCAACAGCTCATGCAAATCTGGAAAAGACCCTCCCCCAACAGCGTGAAAATGTGACCCGAAATGCACTGGGGCGGGGGACCCACTAACATGTGCATTAATGCACACATGCATCCCAGGCCAAGAACAAGCCCAAGTGCCTGTGTCGTGAGCTACCAATCCTTCTGGAAATCTCAGCTCACCTGCAAATCACGGTGGAAGAGCCGCTGAAGGTCACGTTGAGGAGGCTAAAGTCTTTCCCCCCAAGGAGGGTTCCTGAGTAGGGAGAGGCGTTCGGGCAGAATTCCCAGTAGTCGGGGCAGCAGATTCCCAGGGACTCGCAGGTTGCATGGCAGGAGCAGCTGCTTCGAGGTGTCCCACAGTGACCAGAGCAGGAGTCTTGGGCTACTGGTTGG
>JAXCMG010000135.1:0-15768 GCA_034642415.1 Podarcis siculus | reverse complement strand
AGCTGTAGGCTGCTGGGGGAGGGGCCTTAGAGGGCAGTGGGAAGGTGACGACCTTCAGTCTTCATAAGCTGGCAGAAGCTGGAGGCAGGAGTAGGTCAGCAATAAAAAGACCACCAGTGCCAGGGAAGTTAACTCTTTATTCAAAGAAAGCAAAACAGTGGTTTCTCCCATCCAGTTTTTCCATATTACCATCACCTCCCTCCCCCCAATTTTTAAAATAGAATTTGCATCTGAAAATGAAGGAAATTTATTTTTATTGGCTAATGTATTCCATAACTTTCTAACAGACTTAATTGTTTCAGGAGTTGTTTGAACTTTCAAATAACTTGATCCTAATGCTGCCCAACCTACCAAAGGTGCTTTGTATTTATGTAAAATCATCCAAAGACCCAAAGACATTTCCTAAACAGGGAGTTTATCTTTTGGAAATATGATCTGGATATCAAAACTAGAAGGCCTCTCAGAATATAGATAAATCTGGGGACAATGTTCTTAATCAGATTCCTGATGCAAATTTTAAAAACCAGTGGAATTTATCATTGGACTTAACGGTCAGGGGTCCCTTTACCTTTTCACATGGAAAGACTTAATCTATTTTTTTACCTGTAGACTTGCTATACCTGTGGCCCTCAGTTAAAATCTGAGCCTCTTCATCAGAGTGGGGAGAAGCACCTGAATTTGACTACTCCTTTTTGACCATCCATCGCTTAAATCTTTGTTTTTAATAGTGCCTTTCATATAGAATCACATGATGATGCAATAAAATAAAAGGAATGAAGTGGCTTGACACAAAATATATAGATTATATATATTACTGGTATATAGATTATAGTAGGTATTTTTTTTTCTGAACAGAATCAAATAAATTTCAAAATTAAATTCCTAGGCTGAACTAAAGCACTACATTTAACACAAAATCATATTTACTACAAACATTAAGCAGAACATAGTGTGCAACACTTAAGTTTTGTGAAACATCATGGGCCGATCCGACTGGAAGTCTACTGAACCAAAATGTCCATGGTTAATAAGGGTGTTTAAAAAGTGGTTTGCATTGCACACACAGGGAGGATAAGGAACCCATGAACTTTGCGTCTTATGAACGTGGCAGAGCACAGAGTTGGTGGGGCATGGGTGGTGTTGTGAACCCCACAGCAGGGGTAAGATCCAGGTCATCTTCAGATGTTCCAGGAGGTAGCTGGAAGGTGAATCTCTGCAGGAGGCTTGTAAAGAAGAGGAATAGCTCCATTTTGGCAAGATTCTCACCTAAACATGCTCTCCGACCTGTAAGGAAGCGCAAGCAGCATTGAAACTGGGTTCATGGTTTACTTAACCACATTTTGTTGCTTTATCTATAATGGAATGCAGCGAACTGCTTACTGCTTGAAATTTCATAATGATACCATTCTAAAATGCAACAAGAATGAACACTAATCTTGATGAACTGCATGTTCTCCAAGTGTCCCAATTCTCCAGTGCCAGTCCCACAATGCATGCTCTGCTGCTGAGCTTTGGGAGAAAGATGAGCCAGCGCTTGCCCCTCTGTAGCGGCTGCTGGAGGAGAGAATGTGTCTGTCGAGAACTAGCGTGATGATGCATTGGCTCTGAGGGGGAGGCAGAGGGCAGCAGAACGGAGCACAAGGAGTCTGGATTTATTAAAATATGCTTGGTGCATCCATGTCTAATCTTGCCTCTTTCTAAAATGAATTTTCGGTGTGTGTTTTTCCTTTTGTAAATCTACCAAAAGAATAAAATCAGATTGGGGCTAAGGGGTTTTGTCAGGACAGTGGAGGGTGCGTGTCCTGAGTCCTGTTGGTTTAGAAATGGAGGCACCCGACCTTCTTCTGAAAATAAATGCTCTGCGGGGCCAGGGGACCACGAATGGTCTTTTGAGGAGAGTGAGTTGGGTGGGTATGTTGGCAAATATGCAAAAGATGAACTCCTAGCAAGAAGTATTCTACAGGGCTGAAAACCCTGTATCCATTCTCCACCACAGCAAGCAGGTGGCATTATCATAGATCAATGGCACATTCCGGCCAGGCAAAAGCCCATGAGGGGAACACAGAGCAGGTCCACTGAAAGCCAAGTTCTGAGGGTGGTTAGAGAGCATTGAAGAGTCCAATATGGCCACTGGCCCAGAAGTTGCCCTACTGAAAATGAATAATGTTGCATATCTTATTGCCGTTCTAAATGACAGATATAAGTGCTCCCAAGTTTGTGACTGGGTCCTCCGTCAAAGTTTTATTTTATGTTAATATACTTAACGTATATTAACGCGGGTGGCACTGTGGGTTAAACCACAGAGCCTAGGGCCTGCCGATCAGAAGGTTGGCGGTTCGAATCCCCGCGACGGTGTGAGCTCCCGTTGCTCAGTCCCTGCTCCTGCCAACCTAGCAGTTCGAAAGCACGTCAAAGTTCAAGTAGATAAATAGGTACCACTCCGGCGGGAAGATAAACGGCGTTTCTGTGTGCTGCTCTGGTTCGCCAGTAGTGGCTTAGTCATGCGGGCCACATGACCCGGAAGCTGTATGGCGGCTCCGTTGGCCAATAAAGCAAGATGAGTGCTGCAACCCCAGAGTCGGTCACAACTGGACATAATGGTCAGGGGTCCCTTTACCTTTAATATACTTAGGATGGCCTGTTCATTAAGCTCACATTGGATATGTGTAAATAGACGCAAAATAAGTTACCTGCAGAGAAAGGCATGAATGCATCTCTCTTTATGAACTTTCCTTCAGAGTCAAGAAAGTGCTCAGGATAAAATTGGTATGGTTTTTCCCACTGAGATTCATCGTGCAGCACGGAGGTCAGTAGTGGCATGATGTGAGTCCCCTGCAAAGGAAAAGCAAGAGTTATTTTAAAAATGGATGTGGCCTGTCAAGCAAATCGTTACGGTATAGTCCTCAATGTCTTTTTTTTTAAAAAAAGCAAGAAATGATCCGGAATATAAAGCAGAGATTATATACCATTAGCTCCTTAAACAGTCATCATTGGACTGAGAGAATAGATGACTGAGCCCCTTGCCCAACTTTTCTGGGACGACTCAATAAAGACCTGTATGCAGCGAGGAAGGAAGAAGCAAGTAGGCCCAGACTAGGGAACTGGGGCTCCAACAGGGGCCCCCAAGGGGGCAATGGCCCCCTACTTTACAAGGAGGTCAGTGGGGCCTGCTCTTAGGGTTAGCCCAAAGTGTAATGTCCTAATTAATGAAGAAATTGATCGCAGTCAGCTGAGCAAAGAATGCAGTTTAATCAAAGTGGTTACCTTTGGAATGAAGTAGCCTTTGAGGGTAACATCCACAGTGGTTGCACGTGACAGATTTGTTGGGATAATGTCAGCAAATCTCTGGATCTCATGGATCACTGCATCTACATAAGGCATTTTCGTTCGGTGCTCAATCCTTGGTTGAGAAGATCCAACAACCTTCGCAATTTCTTCTTGGACCTTATCTAGGGGCAGTGGAGCGGGATTTTTTTTGTTAAAATAAACTCTGGTGGTTTTTTTGTCCCCCCCCCCTCAAATCCCAAACTCAATAGCATATATTTGCCACCAACTCATATCTTCAGATTTCCTCGAGTAACTGACAGCTAATTATGCAATGGGACTGCCTGATCTATGAGCATAATCTTACAACATAATGCAAAGTTGTGGAAGATGCCATTCACCTGATAATTTTAGTGGAAATACACAGTTTGCTTATTTTTTTAAAAAATAACTTTTATTAAGTTTTCCATTTAACAATCCAATCATATCACATTAATTAATCCAAATTATACCAATACAAATCATAAAATCCAAATATTTTGCTGAATTTTTAAAATTTTTGTTGGGGGTACCCATGCTTCGAGCTTAGTAAGGGTCCAATCCTCTCATATTTGTGCTGCTTTGATGTTCACAAGTCCCATCTTCCAATCTTCTTGTTGTTATCATTTTTCTTCTTAATAACCTCTGAGTTGTTTCCACAAGCGAGTTGAAGCAAACATTATTATATTCCTTTGTGGATTTTCACGCTGATCCAAATGTCCTATTCGGGTGGCAGGCACCATTTCGGCAGTTCCGTTGAAATATAGTCTAAGCGTCTGCTCATTAATTTTCCCAGACCAGTTGCTCCATAAATCAGCCTTTCCAGGGTAGTTCTTGCCAAATCAGATGTAGAATTCAAAGATGATAACAGAACAGTGGCTTGCCTCCCCCTTTGACTGTAAATCTCACAACAAAGTCTGTCTCATAATGGTGGATCCCAATTAGAACTGTGTCACCCAAAAGCCTTTCTTTTCCTTTCCAGATCTTCCGCAAAACAAAGCCTTTAGTTAATATTTTTTCCCCCACACAGTTTATTTTCCCGTCTCACTTGCTATCAGTCATGTGGCGGTTCTTCTAGGGGAGGGCTTTTTAGGTAAATCATATTGAAGAAGAGAAAATCCCCTCCCTTTCCGTTCTGTTTCAACATACCGACATAGCTGTGATTCTTTGATGTAGTCTTCTGTTCAGTCCAACCCGTCCAACTCTTGGCTTCTCAGTGGTAGATTTATTTAGCAATCAGTACACCCTTTTCTGCGCTCGAAACATGTGCATTTACTTTTCTCCAATTATTTATCTTAAGCAATGCAACTAGGATAGCACTCAGAAGTAGCGTCTGGGAGATCCAGAAACTCACTCGAGGGCTTTCCGTCCAGTGCCTCCACCCCCTCCTTCTTTCGAACTCGGGGGTGATTTATTGGCAACCGCAGAGGAGGCAGCATCTTCCCATCCCCTGGGAAAATTCAGGAGGCTAATTTACTCCCATCACCAGCCTCTTAATTACCTCGTGTGAGCCGGAGAAATGGTATTGTCGGCCATCTTCCAAGGCTCCCCTAGTGGCCCGCCATACACAATTTGCTTATAGTTATGTAGGAAGCGAAAGTCAGAAGCATGCATGCTTCATTACACCCAACATTGGGGGGGCCTGACATGTGTGATGTCACACAGTGAAACTAGGCCCAACAAGGCCCACCCGGTTGTGGGATATTGAGGGGGGCATCCCTTTCATTGAAAATTGTGGGGCTCAGCCCCCCAGCTTCCCAGGTCCCCAGATACCGTGGTACCTCGGGTTACAGATGCTTCAGGTTACAGACTCTGCTAACCCAGAAATAGTACCTCGGGTTAAGAACTTTGCTTCACGATGAGAACAGAAATCGTGCAGCGGCGGGAGGCCCCATTAGCTGAAGTGGTGCTTCAGGTTAAGAACAGTTTCAGGTTAAGAACGGACCTCTGGAAAGAATTGAGTACGTAACCAGAAGTACCACTCGAGTTATGTATAACTAGAATCAAAGATATGCTAGCTAGAGTAATGGGAGCCAACCCAATGAAAAGCACTCACTCTGAATTTCAGGATATTTCATCATTAGTAACAGTCCCCAGCGCAGTGTGGTAGAAGTGGTCTCCATGCCAGCAGCAAATAAGTTACCCACAACGGCTTTTAGGTTTTCATTGTGGAAATATCCATCCGTCTTGTCTTTCTCCTGGGGTGTAAAAAGAAACAACTGGCAATAACAAGGTGAATGAGGAAATTCCATTTGCTGATATCAAAGTAGCTAGCCAAGGGCTGGGAGGGCACTCACTGGAATGGAAAGAACAGAGAAGCTGTCTAGGAAAGCAGAAAAATCATACACAGCCAGCACACTCAAATCTCTTTTCTCCATGAAAGCATGCCACAGGCTGAAGAAAGGAGCATGGCGCAAAAGAAATACTGGGGGGGGGGAGAGAGCATGATGTGTTGGACTAGTCTTGGAATCATGGAATCATAGAGTTGGAAGGACCCTGAGGATCACCTGTTCCAAACATCTGCAGTGTAGGACTGCAACTGTCCCTTACAGGGATCGAATCTGCAACCTTGGCGTACGCAGCAACGTGTTCCAACCAACTGAGCTACCGTATCTCAAAGGTTGTTTTTTTCTTTGTCTTTTGAGAGGAGCGGGAGTCCCACTGGAAAACAGCCCTGCAAGCAATCAGGTCACAGACTCCAGATATTAGCCAAAGCTTTATAGAGGAAAAATAAAATAAAACGTGCAGAGTATATTAGACACCAGCACACATGGAAATGTATTTTTAAAATGTGAAAATTTCAACTTTTGACAATATCGAAAAACATTATTGGCGGGCTTAAAGGACTCCATTACCTCTTGCTGTTTCAGAAGAAATGAATCAATCAAGCTCCTTTGGTCATTTTCATCCAGATCTCTGAGGTGTTGTATGAAGGTGGCATTTATGAAGGCATGCATCTCATCTCTGTTGTGAAGGAGAGTCTTATGAACTCCCAAAAGCGAGCCAAGAGCAGGAAATATATTATACAGCTGTAAGGATAAAATACGACAAAGAGAAAATCCCAGTGCTTAATTCTCAGGTGGTACTCCAAATATCTCATCTTCCACAGAGGAATAAACAATGATACAGAACAATGATGTATTTGGGTTGGAGCAACGTTGAGTCAATATCCCTTAGAGGCCAAGGCTGGAGGCCATTTTCTTATGTGCTGTTGTAGTTATGGAGCCCCCTTGTACTTGTGGATTAGCAGTTTGCTCAGATGTGGACAAGCCCCTAGACAGAGGTCAACCAGAAGTGGTCAGGGGCAGCAAAATGCTCCCCTGGCACTGTCCTCCCACAGACCCATGGTGTCACTCACAGTGCTGCCACAATACAGGGCACTGTGGCAGCAGCCATGGTGTCATGGACAAAACTGAGACATGGCTGGCAGTGGCGCAACAGCAGGGACAGGGAAGCGGTTGGATCTGCCACCTGAGGCAAATTGCTTCACCTCAGCTCACGTCAGCATCAGTCTTGGGCTGGCGGTGGGGCATTTTTAGCTCTTGCTGGAGGTCCAAAGGTTCCCCACACCTGACTTAGACTTTCAAAAAAGCTTGCACAACAAAGACTCCTGGGTAAGAAAAGCAGGCGTTGGAATAAGGAGGAGAGGTTCTCTAGTGGGTCAGGAAGTGGGGCATAGGAATAGACAGACATTCTCCCAATCGAAGGATGTAGAAGTGGAGTCCCCAAAGGATAGAAATGGGGTCGTGTATAATAAAAAAACCCACCTTTATATTTTAAAAAGATGAAATTAGAAAAGAAATAAAATATTTCAACTATATATAATTTCATAAGATCATGCATACAATATACAAATCGTCAGTTATGGTTTGATTTATCTAACTATTATATTTTAAGCAGAATATCCAATTATATGAATGAAAATAATAATTGGTGTGAATATGGTCTTGAAATTTTATATTTGCTTTTTAAAAATAAATTTATTTGGGGTCCTTCTTTCAATATCTCTTTTAAAACTTTTAAGTTGTGTTACCAATGCTGCATCCCATGTGTTTTATACATATATACATTTATACATATATTTAGCTTTGACTAGTCTTGCTGTAGTGGTTATAACAGTTACAATGTCCAAAATCTCCCTTGCTTGCTATGCCTTTCCAAATCAAATGTATTTGGGTATTAAAATCATATTGGTACCAAGAATTTAATTTATAACCAAAAGCTTTTAATCTTACAACAAATCCAAAATATATGTGTAAAATAGCTGCTCCTATATTTTTGAATTTCCAACAATTGTCTTTTTGAAAATTATAACCACTTCCATTCATCTTTAGTAACTGGAGAATTAATGTCTCTTTGTCACTTCTGCTCAAAACTGAAGGATGATTGATCTAAACTGAATAATTATTTATATTATTTGGCCAACATACCTTTACTTTGGAAGGTGAGTATTAATTTCTCTGCTTTCCTTAATACCTGAAGATTGCAAATCCTTTCTACTAATACTTTTCCTTGCAAATATGCAATACCTCTCCCCTCCTAAAAGCTGCACAAAGACAGCTGAGTGAGGACCTTCGGAAGGAAATGCTGTCCTGGGATCTTACGCAACTCATATTTCTCAAGATGTGTTTTGCAGTGAAGCCTGAACAATATGGAAATGCACACACATTGAGTATTCTGTGAATACAACCAACTATTTCTTTTCCATTTGAAAAAGCTTAGATTACCATGACAGAGGGGCTTCCAAAAAGCCGGACATTTTCATTGACCAACTTCAGAAGTTTTCTAAATGTGGAATCTTCGTATTCAAATCGCTTGTTTAGTAGGATGGACACTATGATATTGGCAACAGCAGCATTCATAATTGTGGTGGTTTCAAATGGTTGTCCTATACATAAATATTAAACAATGCTCAGATGAAATACCAAGTAGAATTCCTCTTCTCTGCCTTAGGTTCCCAGTGTCAGCCTACCGATGTATAGAGCACATTTATCTTAGAAACTGATCCTAAATTCTGGTGCACTTGAAGATATCTGAGTTAAGAAACGCTAAAAAGAGTCATGGGCAATGTATACCTAAGCAGAGGTCTTCATCCTTTTTGAGTCCATGACTCCCTTGACCAGCTACATTCTTTCTGTGGTTTTCCTGTGGGGCTAATGCACTCCAAGCCTCAGGAGCCAGTTATGTCACTCCTTGCCTGCAGAGCCGGCGGCCTCTCACCCTTTTCCAAACACCCTCCCTCATGAAGTGTTCCCTCAGCCTCTTTTCCTCTCCTTGGGAGTCCTCTAGGCAGCCACCACAGCCACCCCTGGTTTCTGAGCCAACCCCTGCCCCAAAGAGAGGTGCCTCCTCATACTGCCCCACAAGGGCTTAGGAAGACAATGCCCCAGCATTAGCAACCTGACGGAGACAGGACGAAGGTGAATGTGAAGCCAGCACCTTTACATGCCTTGGGAGGCAGCAGTGGCAGCAGTGGGCGCCACCAGGCCTGAATGGGGAAAAGGCTCCCTTCGGCACTGTACACTCAGCTCCCAGGCAGGCCTTGACATTATAGGCCAGTGCAGTCCCTGCCTGCCCAGCCTCCCACTTGCCTGTCCATTACCAACATCAAGGGCTGGTGGACTGGCTGAACCACATCAGCTCCTGGGAACCAGCACCCCCTGGCCAGCCCCAAAGGCACCGTTCACTTGGGGAACTTGTACCCAGGGCTGCTGCAACAAACAGCTGTGCAAGCCTTTGGGAGGCAGAGATGCGAGAGGGAATCATAGGAGGAAGGACAGGAAAGAGGGACAGAGGCCAGCATTACCTCACACTGACCTGAACACTGCAGATTGGTTACTTCTTCACAGGGAATCCTGGTTACTATAGTTCTGAGAGTTAGCAATATGTATATAACACAATATTGTGGGCATCTAATGTAGTGTTGTTTTGCCCTGGAAGAGTAGAGGGAAACACTAACCCACCTTGGTAAGATTCAAATGCCTTAATCAGGACACTGCATTCTTCCAGAATTCTGTCCTCTATGGACCTTTTCCCCATGCCATAGTCCCGTAATGTGCTTAGTGAGAACCGCCGCATCGCTTTCCAGTTTTCACCATGTGAAAAAACAACACCTGAAGAGCAGAGATCAAGTTTCAAGTTATCATGGCCACAATAATATGTTTTGGCTTATCTCACCCTTCTTCTGTGGAACTGAGGATGCCTCTCAGCTGGTCCCTCATCTGGTCTCTGATAGGACACCCACGCTGCAGAACTTCAGCAATATCCCTATGGGTTGTACCCTCAGAACATGATTGCACAGGGGGTTCTCCAGTTTACGGCCCTTCAGATGTAATGGTACATTATCTTATGACCAGATTTTCCTATTCCCTCAACACTACTCTTTTGCTGGCAGTGACAAAGACATCTGGCATTATCCATCCAATGGCTGCAGCTACACTGGTTGATTGGCAGGCTGTCCTCCAAGCTATAATTGAAACTAACAATCAGTTCTATGAACCTTTTGGCACAGATTCTATATTGCTATGATAACTAAATTTCACAAACAGCACAAGCTATTATACAGAAGGAAAGGACTCACCAAAGCCCCTTGTAAACTCCTCAAAAATTGGGATGGTGGGTCTCTCTGCAAATGCGTCCGCCTGATTCACCAGAGCCTCCTTGACTGTCTCATACCCTGTCAGCACCACTATTTTCTGGAATCCCATTTGGATGCGGAAGATGGGGCCATGTTCTTTTGAGAACTGGAGTTCAATGACCAAAAGAGAGAAACATCAAATAAATCCCCCTAAACATACATACTCTCTCAGATTTGAAATAAAAACTGATTTAATTTACATGATTGTATGGTATGATTCATCAACTTAAAATGTCTTAGCATTGTCTATCACATGGGTGCCTTTAGCAAGAGGAGTAACTTTAAATTATTAAGAAGAAAGTGCAGTAAGACGGCAAATTCTGCAGCTCTTCTATTTTATTTGGAGATGTTGTTGTTGTTTAGTCGTTTAGTCATGTCCGACTCTTCGTGACCCCATGGACCAGAGCATGCTGGGCACTCCTGTCTTCCACTGCCTCCCGCAGTTTGGTCAAACTCATGCTGGTAGCTTCGAGAAAACTGTGCAACCATCTCATCCTTTGTCGTCCTTTTCTCCTTGTGCCCTCCATCTTTCCCAACATCAAGGTCTTTTCCAGAGAGTCTTCTCTTCTCATGAGGTGGCCAAAGTATTGGAGCCTCAACTTCATGGATCACTGCCTTGCAGTGGCAAAGGGGCTTGAATAACTCAGAGAAGCTGTGAGCTGTGCTGTGCATGGCCACCCAAGATTGACAGGTCATAGTGGAGAGTTTTGACCAAACGTGATCCACCTGGAGCAGGAACCGGCAAGCCACCCCAGTATCCCTGCCAGGAAAACTCCATGGACAAAGACAACAGGCATATTTGGAGATAATTGTGAGCAAATAAAGTTGAAAACTGATGTGAATTTTCCTTCCTTAACAAATTGAAAGTTAGAATCATAGAATTGTAGAACTGGAAGGGACCACAAGAATCATCTAGTCCAACCCCCTGAAATGTAAGATTCTTTTTGCCCAACGTGGGATCGAACCCACGACCCTGTGATTAAAAGTCTCATGCTCAACCAACTGAGCTATCAGTTGTGGCTGCTCAGAATATTGCCTTTAGCTAAAATTACCCTGGAGACTTAATCTAGATTTAATCTAATAATTTTTTTTACACCTGCCTAAAGAATCCTGGGAACTGTGGGTGTTGCGAAGAGATGAACATTCTCAATAAGAACATAATTTCAGACATGGGCGCACTTAAAAGCCCACATTCAGCAATATAATTGCTTTGTTTTGTTTCACATAAGATAATTGTGAAAATTTGAGTGGATTCTAAAATGATGTATTTAGAAGTGCTGGCTTCACACTGAAAAGTTCGATAATTTTGCAGCTAATTTTTGCGGATAAGGCTGGTTAAGGTAAAGGTAAAGGGACCCCTGATTGTTAAGTCCAGTTATGGACGACTCTGGGGTTGTGGTGCTCATCTTGCTTTCAGGCCGAGGGAGCTGGCGTTTGTCTGCAGACAGTTTTCCGGGTCATATGGCCAGCATGACTAAGCCGCTTCTGGCGAGCCAGAGCAGCTCATGGAAACGCCAGTTACCATCCTAGCGGAGCGGTACCTATTTATCTACTTGAAGTTTGACGTGCTTTCGAACTGCTAGGTTGGCAGGAGCTGGGACAGAGCAACGGGAGCTCACCCTGTCGCCGGTATTTGAAGCACCAATCTTCTAAAGAGCAAGCCTTGGCTCTGTGGTTTAGACCACAGCGTCACCCACGTCCCAGGCTGGTTGTGACATTCCTATTCCCCTCCTCCAGTGACCCAGTCCCTCCACTGCACAGATCAGCAATCAGCCTAAACCGTAACAGCAATCACACACAAGAAGGAAGAAAAAAATGAATAAGCCATACTTGACAGAGTTTTATCATTTTTGCATATCTGCATATATGAGATGGAACACTGACATTTACCTGGCCTAAAAAGATCCACAGAATCTTTGCCTTGCTGCAGAAAGAACAGAAAACGTTACCTTTAACATTGTTCTGTAAGGTCTCTTCAGATCCATCATGTGGAGATTCCCAACAAGTGGTAAAGGTGTAGGACCTGGTGGGAGATTTTTGGAGCTCCTATTCCAGAAACTGCCCCATTTCAAAATGAATATGATCGTAAGGATGAGCAGGAATAATGCTAGAATCTGTTCAGTCCAATCCATTTCTTTTCAGTGAGCAAATTTCTGAAGCGATTACTGTGAAAGTCACAACATCGTTTGATCACGGACAATGTCTGCTGGCTGAAATGAGCAGCAAATACTAGGCACTGTCTCTAATGAATTATTTCATTCAAAGGAATGAACTTTCCCCCAGATTTTATTGCAAGCTACGCTTGATGAGTCAGCATTCCCTCTATACTTACTTGAGCAGCGGTGTTTTCTTCCTGAAATGAAAACATCGTCTAGCGCATTCAACCTCTTTTGAATTCTCGGGAAGTCCAATGTTCAGGTTTAAAACAACATTATAGAATCACAGAACTGGAGAGTTGGAAGGAACCCAAACAACCGTTAAGAAATCCTCTTGTGTAATTATTGAACTAGTGAGATATTTTTGAGATAGTCTCAGAATCTGCTGAACTCCTTTTTTACAAATATTCTGCTATTCGGCATGTGTGTGTAGCTAGTTTAGTTAATTAATATACTGGTGCCAGCAACATAGGGAGTTGTTGTTGGAGAAATACTGTACAAATATTTTGGTGTGTGTGTGTGTGTGTGTGTGTGTGTGTGTGTGTGTGTGCAATTTTCTGCACGATGCAGCATGGCCCTCTTCTGTCAGTCATCTCTGGAACTATTTGCTCCATAGACAAACTTGTGTGATATACTTCCTCTTGGCTTGTGCAACATTGTGGTTTAGCTGATGATGATGTCTTCTATTTATAGTTGCTCTTGATCCATAAGGTCCCCAGGCAGATGACAGCCATTTAAAGCACATGCTGTTCTGCATCTGGTGGCAGGAGGCTCAGGTGTTGACAGGCGGTTTCCACGGTATCAGAGCAGGTACAGTGGTACCTCAGGTTAAGTACTTAATTGGTTCCGGAAGTCCGTTCTTAACCTGAAGCGTTCTTAACCTGAAGTGGACTTTCCCACTGAAAATAATGGAAAGTGGATTGATCCGTTCCAGACGATGAAAAAAAACCCCTAAAACAGCAATTTAACACAAATTTTACTGTCTAACGAGACCATTGATCCAAAAAATGAAGGCAATAATCAATTTACAGCACTATAAAATAAATAAGACAGTATTTTAATGGAAAAAAATTAACTGATGATAGTCAGTTTGAATGGGGTTTCTTATCCATTTCTACAGTCACACAATCAACCAGTAGCTGAACTGGGTTCCTCACAGTCACAAAAACAAGTCACAAATACGAAATCACAAGCCACAGTCACAAAAGCGAATGAAGAACAAGTCACGTCAAAAAATCGAAAAAGCCAGACAACCAAAACACAAAAAAACAGCAAAAACTAAACTTCCAACTCTAACTTCTGTGTTGCGTGGGTGCTCAGGACTCAACAGCTGGCAGACTCAACAGGAAGCCTCTGATTAGCAGCGAGGGACTCAATTAACAAACGAAACACACTCAACAGGAACCAGACGATGAAAAGCGACCCCTAAAACAGCAATTTTGCATAAATTTTACTATCTAACAAGGCCATTGACCAAAAAATTGAAATCAATAAACAGTACAAAATGAAAATGTGGTTTTTTCCCTTACCTGCGCTGATGATAGTCCTTGTTTGGATGTGGGCTCAGGGTCCTCTTCCACAATCACAATTGGCTTGGCTCCCGGCATTCGCGGAGGCCTCCGGGAGCTCACACGGCTGGAGGGCAATTGTGGAGCATCTGTAGGCCCCACGGATGTTGGGACTTGGCAGCGACGAGGCCTCTGAGAGCTCAGAAAACTCACGTCTGGGTTAAAATTATTTGTAACGCGACAAAACGTAACTCGAAGCATTCGTAACCCGAGGTACCACTGAAATTCTAGTGGGCCCAGGGAGGAATATATATGTTAAGAGTCCAGTGAGGAATACTTCAGTAGAAATTTCAGCATTTGGACCATCTTATTGAGTGTTTCTGACCATAGGATCTCACCCAGTAGTTCCTTCAGCTTTTTGAAATCAGTCTTGTTAAAGTGAATAACTGTGAATAATTGTATGAGTGTACAACTTAGCTACTTGTGTACGCAGATTGAACATTTGTTGAATGTAACATGTGAAGATTGCTACTTTTTCAAATTAGAGTAAATGTTGTGCCTGCACTGTTTCAGATGTGGGCAGACGTGGATTCCTCACTGACAGGAATTGGTAGGGGAGTGCAAACCCTGGATTTGAAAAGCCCATTCGCTCATCATGAGGGGGCTTCACAGATAGGTTACTTGTATAAAAAACTATTTTTAGGTCTCTGCGGCTTGTACAGTTGTTGTATTTCCCAAGTGAAACCATTACCACTAGCTCATATTTGGACATTTAACTGGGAACATGATGCTTCGAGATATTTGAAGGCATTTGTTAACATGTGAATACAAGTCAGTTGATCTCTATGCCCAAAGCAGAGGCACCAACTTGCGCCCAAGATGTGACATCATGAGCGCACAACATCACAATGTCGGGAGAGATATGACAAGAGACTGCAAGATGGACATGAGCCCTATTTATTTATTTCACTCGCTCCGCATGAGGGGGCTTCACAGATTAGTTGCTTGTATAAAAAACTATTTTAAGGTCTCTGCAGCTTGTACAGTTGTTGTATTTCCCAAGTGAAACCATTACCACTAGCTCATATTTGGACATTTAACTGGGAACATGATGCTTCGAGATATTTTGTTGGGATTCACAGAATGCTGTGAAAGTAAGTCTGCAGGCTTGAGTTTGCTAGTTGATGCAACAGGCTGATGCAATACTTTCTGTAGAGTTACTGGGTCAGAATGACTAAGCAGTAATTTGCTGTCATCGGTTTAAAAGGTTAACCTGTCCAGACTCCTGTCATGGTGGTGGTGTAGAGGAGTGTAGTCAGAGAGAAAGAGTCTTCCTATTTGCTTTAAGGTGCAGCCAGGTACTCTGTCTGACTGTATGTACTGCTTCTGTAGATATTTGTATATATTTAGCTCCCAATAAATAATACTGCACTCTGTCTGATTGTATGTACAGCTTCTGTAGATATTTGTAGATATTTGTATATATTTAGCTCACAATAAATAATACTGCACTGAAGAACCTGGGACTCTGAGCATTCTGCTAAAGCACAGCGAAGAATTCGCGACAATTTGAAGGCATTTGTTAACATATGAATACAAGAAACCAGTTTTGTCGGTTGATTTCTATGCCCAAAGCAGAGGCACCAACTTGCGCCCAAGATGTGACATCATGATGTCGGGAGAGATACGACAAGAGACTGCAAGATGGACCCGAGCCCTATTTATTTATTTCATAACATTTACACACCACTTGGCTGTAAATAAATAAAAAGTTCAAAGTGGGTAGGTATCATGGACTGGCTGTGACGGGAGGCAGCAGCTGGGAAACCCCCAGAGGGAGAAGGTTCAGAGCCGGGGCACTGGTGGTGGGATGAGTGGTCAGTGGGAGAAGAGGGAGCTGACTGGGAGGAGGAGGTGTTGGAAGCTGAAGAGAGAAGGAAGAAGCTGGGGCAGAGAACAGTTCAGACAGGAGAGGAAGGGGGCCAGGAGACAGAGATGACACAGCCTGCCTCATCCAGGGAGTCTCCCCCTCCTGCTGCGACCAGCTCCCTTCTCCCTGGTCACCCAGAACATGGAGAGAAATGAAGATGGCAAAGTCATGAGATGCCAGGTGATGGAGCTGTAGGCTGCTGGGGGAGGGGCCTTAGAGGGCAGTGGGAAGGTG
>JAXCMG010000134.1:3405-14652 GCA_034642415.1 Podarcis siculus | reverse complement strand
TTAAAGGATTTGAGGGCAAAGAGTCTGAGCCGTGTAAGCTGCAAAGAATGCTGCCCAAGACACTTGACCCATCACAATGATGTAACAGCCAGAGACTTGGGGTGTATATTTTTTACTTTAATCATGTTTCCATATTTATTGCATTTCACCTTTGGCTAGAATGCATCCACAAATGATTCCTGCATGCCTGCATTTCATGACTCTCATGCCTCCCTCCTACGCTGCATTTAATTTTATTTGTTTGCTTGTTTGTTTATATGCTGCCCGTCTGACTGGGTTACTCTAGCCACTCTGGGCGGCTTCCAACAAATTAAAACACAGCCAGACATCAAATATTTTAAACTTCCCTATGCAGGGCTGCCTTCAGATGTCTTCAGACGGAAGTATAATGATGTATCTCTCTGACATCTGATAGGAGGGTGTTCCACGGGGTGGGCCCCACCATCGAGAAGGCCCTCTGCCTTGGAACACCCCAAGGAAGTTGAGCCCAGTGTGGAGTCCTGTATCTTTATATCGCATGACCTGTAACCTTACATACATCTAGAAACGTTTGATGTTTATGACTCTTTGTGTGCCGTGCTTGAACCCCTGCATAAGCTTTGTTACGAATTTGGACTAGAAGGCTCCAGAGCATATGGGATTTCCATGGGGGTCTTCAGCTTCTAACTGCTTTTGCTTCTCTCCTTCCAGGACTGCTATCAAGAGACTGTGTACATCTGGCTCAACATGCTCACCAGCTTGCTGTCGGAGGCCCCCTCTCTGGAGACGCTGCAGGAGATATTAGTGGTAAGGGAGCCCCCAAGGTGTCAGAGCAGGGGGAAGCAGCAGCTCCCATGCCGGAGGACAGACCCTCTTGAAATGATTGCACGGGGGGCATCTGTGGCCAACTCGCTGGTTGTGGGTGCTGATGGTCAAGTGGGCCTCTGTTCTGCTAGCAATGCTTGTGCAAGGCACACAAGATATGTCCTCTGCTAATGGCGTATGGGGAAGGGCCGTGGCTCGGGGCAGAGCATCCCCGGTTCAGTCCTCAGCATCTCCAGGTGGGGCTGGGAAAAGGTTCTCTGCCTGAAAGGCCAAAGGGCCAACTGCCAGTGCTCATTACCTGTGGATCAATGGCTGGGCTTGGTCTAAGGATGCTTCCTGTATTCCATTGCTATGGCTATGGCTGTGGTGAGGTGTATGTTGTATTGTTGTAATTATCACACACACAAACACACAAATGACAGATTGCAGGGCGGTTCACAACATAAAAATACAAAATCAGAACAAAAAATGCATAATAAAACAAAAGCAACCCAAGAGCCAATTAATATCTAATTCTACTAATGCTTTTTTTAAAAAATGGCTTCTTTTTTCTGTGTCTTTAGTTGTTCTTGTTTTGTTTGTAAGCTGCCTCGAGTCCCTGTCTGGGAAAAAAGTGGGGTATTATTATTATTATTATTATTAATAATAATAAACAAATTGCAGCAAACTTTCTCCTTTACAAAACAACCCCTTTTTGCAATCTGTCCCCTCTATGAAGCTTTGTGAATTTGCAAACCTGGATTAAGGGTTGTCCTTCCATGTGATGACAATGATTTCTCTCCCACAGCACACAAATGGCTGGATTGACTCCACAAAAATCAGTGAGAGGCAAAGAGCAGTCAAGACCACCAACGTACTCATGAAATATGTCTCCGAGCATTTGGACTTTGATGTGAGTGACCAAGGCTTAACGCTGCAATTTCAAATCGTATTGCGTTGGAAAGTTCAGGTGTGAACTAGATGAAAGCTGTATGGCATGGCCCTTCCAGGGGAAGGTGCCAGCCAGTGCTATTTTTCTAGAAAAAGAGGTGCCAGGACTCCCCATGAACTCACCTCCCTCGTTCTCTTATAATGGCAATAGCGCCCACCTGAGAGGTGCCAGTGTTAGCTATTTGCAGTATAGTAGCACTGCAGAGAGCTTGCTGGGGAGACCATGCATTAAAAAGGGACTCAAAAATAACTTAAACAAGGTTTTAATAACAAAAACAAAAACTCCTTATACACTAAATACACCAACAACAAACCAGACCCAACCACCAACCCATCCCCCAGGGTAATGGGAGAGCTAGGTGCTGCTCCTTATATACTACACCCAAATGCTGACACAGCCATTCAACATTCAACCATTCAACAGCCAGAACTGAGTTCCAGTGAGTTCTGGCTGGGGAAAAAGCCCTGGGGCAAGCCTAGGGTGGGCCACCTAAGCACAGCTCTCTTGCCCTGCGCCCCTCTGCCACCTTTGCCGACTGATAGCATGCCAGACGGTTTTCTCTTGCTGGGCTCTGTGGGACGAGGGCTGATTGTGCATCTCTCTGTCTCCACCTCCTAGGTATCCCAGGATTTCCCCCTTCTTGGACAGCTGGTGGCTCTCTTGTCCCTTCACCTCGCAGACAACGTGAAGGAGATTGGCCTGCAGTCAGCGGAGGCCTTGTACCATCTCCATTACATCATGATAGCCAAAATGGGTGAGGGCAATGCTGGGAAATGGCTTGTTTCTTGTAAGCCGCAGGGTGGGAGATCTGTAGCCCGACAGAGGCTGCTCCACTCCCATCATCCTTGAGTGTTGCCCATGCTGGCTGCTGCTGGGGTTGATCAGGGAGTTCAGGAGGGCCAGAATTTGTGCCAGCACTGGCCTAACGCCAACACCCCATTGGCCAGAGACGAGAGGGCAGTCTTGGGGGAGGGATTCACTGCTGAAGAATATCAGAAAAGCCTTCTGGACCTGACCAGTGGCCCAGCCCAGTCCAGCATCCTGTTCCCACAGGGGTTGACCAGATGCCTGTAGGAATCCAGCAAGCAGAATTCAAGCTCTTTCTACTCCTGTACTTTGCTGCCTCTGACCATGGAGGCAGAGCATAGCCATCCTGGCTAATAGCCATGGGTAGCCTTCTCTTCCATGAATTTGCCTCATCTTCTTTGAAAGCCATCTTGGTCCGTGGCCATCAGTGCCTCCTGTGGCAGGGAGTTCCAGAGTTTAGCTCTGCACTGCAAGAAGAAGGACCATCCTGAAACTTCAGTTTCATTGGAGGTCCAGTTGTTCTTGTGTTATGAGGGCGAGAGAAAGCTTTCTCTCTCCACTTTCTCAATGCTATACATTGGGTCTCCTCTTCCTCACCGTTTTTCTAAACGGAAACCCACCCCCCCAAATGCTGCAACCAGCATTTGCTCCACAAGCACCCCAGTCTTTTTGGTTGCCCCCTTCTGAACCTTTTTTCCAGTTCTGAATTATAATTTTTGAGGTGAAATCGATAATTGTTTTTGTTGGTCCCAGTGGGAAAACTGGAGGTTTTGACCAGGGAGCACTAATGCTGGGTTCTTTTGCATGCATATTCCAAAACCCGACCCTGCTTAGGTAAGGAACTGGAGAAGAGGAGGAATAAAAATAAGAAAGGCAACATGGTCAGATGGGTCCGAGAAGACTTCTTCATCCCTGGGCCCTCCCTCTTCCACTACAACATCGCAAAAGTGGCCAAGGTAGGGGTGGCCGTTTGTACTCTTTATTGCTAAGACCGCAGCCACTCCCAGTTAGCAAAGATTTGCTCATTCGGGCCAATGGGGCCCTGCCCCACCAACTTCAGCCTGTCCTCAGGCAGCCCACGCCTTCTAGGGATGAGGGAGAGATTCAGAGCAGTTCACACTGGAAGCCAAAGCTATCAAATCGAGGCTTTCAGAAACAACAGGAGAACTGAAACACAATCCGCCTTTGAAATTCACACGTCCTTGAATTTCGCAATGCCAAACAGTGTGTAAAAAAATCCATGCGTGAGCTATTAGTGTAAATAACATTCAGAAATGCATTGTATTAGACTAAATTGCTCAAAGACAAGTGCCCGGTAGCCTAAACTGCATGCAGAATTCTATTTATTGAAATTCTACCAGGTGCTGGGAGACCTAGGGTTCAGATCCCCACTCAGCCCTGAAACTCACGAGTCAGTCACAGTCTCTCAGTCTAACCTACCTCATGAGGCTAAAATGGGGAGGAGAGAGAACCATGCATTGCCACCTTGGGCTCCTCAGGGCGGAAAAAGAATAGGAAAACTTGACTCATTCGATACATCTTTCACAAGGCACTGCCAAGCCAATGAACTATGCCAACCTTGTGGTGGGTGTTTTTGTTGTATATTAAGAACTAAACACACAGCCGGCAGGTTCCCACCCAGTCTGTTTGGCATTGGTTATATAACGGATAGCCACTATTATTCACCCTCTCTGTTCCTGCGAGAATTTTTTTTAAATTTTCTAGTCTGATTTTAGATTGAACCTCTTCATGCTCCAATGTCATAACAAATTTAAGATGTGGATCGAAAATAGCAAGGCGTCACCTGACTTTTAGTTTTGTTTGTTGTAAAATCTTTCATCTACTTAAATAAACACATAAATAGAATCACCGAATTGTAGAGTTGGAAGGGACCCGGGCGTCATTTAGTTCAACCCTCTCAAGGCAGAGTGGAGATGTCTTTCACTTGGTTTGTGAAGGCACCCTTGGACTACTGAAACGTGGTCAGAGTGTGGAGCAGAAGAAAACTCCCTCTTCTTTCTTCTTTGTGCCAGGCTTTTGGGGAGCACCTCACGCCCAGCCAGATCAACGAAGTCGTGCTGAAGGCGATTGACAACCTGACAGTGGAAGACAGAGCCGTCTCTCAGGCTGCAGGAAAGCTCCTGAGGTCCTTCCTTGAGGAATGCGGGATGGAAATGGAAAACGTAAGGCTCAAAACGGAGGCAGGGGGAGCAGGTTTCCTCTAAATCAAACATTCTCTTCGGACTTAGAATTAGCTTGTTTCTTGGAAGTAAGAAGGCATTATGTGGGAAGTAAGAAGAGCCAGTGTGGTGTAGTGGTTAAGAGCAGTAGTCTCGTAATCTGGGGAACCGGGTTCGCGTCTCCGCTCCTCCACATGCAGCTGCTGGGTGACCTTGGGCCAGTCACACTTCTCTGAAGTCTCTCAGCCTCACTCACCTCACAGTGTGTTTGTTGTGGGGGAGGAAGGGAAAGGAGAATGTTAGCCGCTTTGAGACTCCTTCGGGTAGTGATAAAGCGGGATATCAAATCCAAACTCTTCTTCTTCTTCTTCTTCAATTTCCATGTCTGTGGCTCGCACCTCTGTTTCCATCCTGCTGTAGTTCGGCTTCCAAAAATCAACCACCCTGTTTTTCATCTCGCTGTCTGCTTTGGCAGTATTTTAATTACATTATTCCACCCTGTTCATTTCAGTGCAAAGGAAAAACAATATGGACAACACTGAGGTCAATTAATAAAACTTTGCTATGATCAAAATGATCACCCTCCCAAAACTAACCTACCTATTCCAAACCCTCCCAATCTGTATTCCCCTAACACAACTCCGCAGATGGCAGAGAAAACTACACTCTTTTATCTTCTCACATAAAAAACCAGAAATAAGCCCCAAATACCTGCACCTCCCCACCTCAGAAGGAGGATGGGGAATCCCCAACATAGAAGCATATTACATTGCCAGCCAAATACTCCATATAATCCCATATATACTTGATACGGAAGGGGGGGGGACCCTTTTCTACGATCCGAGGCGATGACTTCGAGGGACCCTTCCCCAGTCCGACCACCTCTTTTTTTTTTTTTAAGAATTTTTATTGATTTTCCAAATATAAAACAAACACAACAAAAACATAAACAAAAACATAAGCAAACATAAACAACATAAAATGGACCTCCCCATACCACCCCTTTTCTGCATCCTTATTTCAAGTTTTTCCAGCAACCCTTTAGTCATAACAGTATACCTATTTCATAAATTTAATTTCTTTAACTTATTAGTATCAGCTGTAGTTCTTTGTCTCCTATTTCCCTGACCCCTAGTTTCCATCCAAATTACAACAGTTTTTAAGGTATACTTTAAATTTGTTCCAATCTTCTTCCACCGCCTCCTTCCCTCGGTCTCGAATTCTGCCAGTCATCTCTGCCAGTCCCATATAGTCAATCACCTTCGTCTGCCATTCTTCCAACGTGGGTAGTTCTTGTGTCTTCCAATACTTTGCTAGAAGAATTCTTGGTGCTGTTGTGGCGTACATAAAGAATGTCTTATCCTTCCTTGGCACCATTTGGCCCACCATACCCAAGAGAAAAGCTTCTGGTTTCTTGGAAAAGGTTCTCTTAAGAACTTTCTTAATTTCATTATAGATCATTTCCCAGAAAGCCTTAATCTTCGGGCAGGTCCACCAAAGGTGATAGAAGGTTCCCTCCGTTTCATTACATTTCCAACATTTGTTATTGGGCAAATGATAGATCTTCGCTAACTTAGCAGGAGTCATGTACCACCTATAGATCATTTTCATAATGTTTTCTCTTAAGGCATTACATGCCGTGAATTTAACACCGGTGGTCCATAACTGCTCCCAGTCAGCAAGCTCAATGTCGTGTCCAATGTCCTGTGCCCATTTAATCATACTAGGTTTCACTACTTCATCTTGAGTATTCCACTTCAACAGCAAATTATACATTCTTGACAAGTTTTTAGTATTGGGTTCTAACAATTCTGTTTCTAATTTTGACCTCTCCACTTGGAAGCCTTTCTTTCTGTCCTGCTTAAATACTTCATTTATCTGACAATAATGTAGCCAATCCCTCACTTTATCCTTCAGTTTCTCAAAGCTCTGCAATTTTGTTTTTTCACCCTCCTGTTCTAAAATTTCAGAGTATTTAGGCCATTTAGAACCCATATTGAGTTTTTTCACCTCTTTAGCTTCCATTGGTGACAACCACCTGGGAGATTTACTTTCCAATAGATCTTTATAACGAATCCAGACATTATATAATGTTTTCCTAACCATATGGTTCTTAAAGCCTTTATGCAGTTTTACCTTGTCATACCATATGTATGCATGCCAACCGAATCTGTTATCAAACCCTTCTAGGTCCAAAATGTCTGTATTCTCAAGGAGCAGCCAATCTTTCAGCCAGCAGAACGCTGCTGATTCATAGTAAAGTCTTAAGTCCGGCAGGGCAAACCCCCCTCTATCTTTTGCGTCTGTTGATGTCTTAAATTTAATTCTGGGCTTTTTGCCCTGCCAGACAAATTTAGATATGTCTTTCTGCCACCTCTTGAAACAGTCCATCTTGTCCATTATTTGCAATGTCTGAAACAAAAACAACATTCTAGGCAATACATTCATCTTGATTACAGCAATTCTGCCTAACAAGGAAAGTTTCAACCTTGACCATATGTCTAGATCCTTCTTGACTTCTGTCCAACATTTCTCATAATTGTCTTTAAATAAATTCACATTTTTTGATGTCAAATTTACCCCCAGGTACTTCACCTTCTTTGCTATCCCCAGACCTGTTTCACTCTGAAATGTCTCTTTTTCTTCATTTGTTAAATTTTTCTCCAACACTTTAGTTTTTTGTTTATTCAATTTGAATCCTGCAACCTGACCAAATATCTCAATCAGTTCTAACACCCTTTTCGTACTAGTGTCTGGCTGTTGTAAAGTCAATACTAGGTCATCTGCAAATGCCCTTAATTTATACTCTTTAACTCCGACCTGAATTCCTTTAACCAACTGGTCCTTTCTAATCATATTTAACAGAACCTCCAGGACCGATATAAAAAGTAGAGGGGAAATAGGGCATCCCTGTCGTGTCCCTTTCTCTATAGATATTTCTTCCGTTACCACATTGTTTACAATTAATTTCGCTCTCTGCTCAGAGTATATTGCACCTATACCATTTTCAAAACCTTGACCTACCCCCATCCCTTGGAGATTCTTCTTCATAAAACTCCAACAAATGTTGTCAAAGGCTTTCTCCGCGTCCACAAAAATCAGTACCGCTTTTCTATTAATGTTCACTTCCAACAGCTCCAAAATATCTATTATGTTCCTCACATTGTCTGACATGTGTCTTCCTGGGAGAAAGCCGGCTTGGTCCTTATGAATCTCACCTATCAGTACTTTCTTCAGTCTTTTTGCTAAAATGTCTGCAAATATTTTGTAATCCACATTTAGTAACGATATAGGGCGGTAGTTCTTAACCTGGTTCTTTTCAGTCTCAGTTTTTGGTATAAGTGAAATAAAAGCTTCTTTCCACGATTCAGGTGCCTTTTTCCCCTCCAATATTCCATTGCAAACTTCTTTCAATGGTTGTACTAACCATTCTTTCAAAGCTTTGTAGTATCTGGCCGTCAAGCCATCTGGTCCTGGAGATTTCCCCAATTGTGTTTTTTGAATGGCCTCCTCTATTTCTTGTTCAGTTATTTTCACATTCAATGTCCATTTACTTTGTTCTGAAATTTTAGGCAATCCATATTTTTTAAGAAATTCCTCTATTTCTTGTTCCTTCACTGGCCCTTGTGTATATAATTTCCTAAAAAAACTTTGGAAGCAATTACTTATCTCGTTTGGCTTATAAATATTTTTCCCATCCACCTCTGTATTCAACTTTTGCCTCTTTTTCAGTTGCCATGCAAGAAGCTTCCCACATTTGTCTGCTGATTCAAAAGATCTTTGTCTCATTTGCTTAATTTTCCATTCTATTTCTTGATTTGTCAATTCCATATATTGCATCTGATAATACTTTATTTCTCTCAAGATCTCATGAGACTTTGGTTTTGACCTCAATTTCTTCTCTCCTTCCTTCATTTTTTCTAAAATTCTTTCTTTCTTTTCATTTTGTTTTTTCCTCTTGATCGAATTCTGTTGTATCAAGAAGCCTCGCATCACAGCTTTACTTGCGTTCCAGATTGTTCTTTTTTCCACTTTTGTTCTCAAGTTTATCTCGAAGTAATCTTTCAATGTCTTTTGGGCCTTTTTATAGATTTCTTCATCTCTAAATAAGGAGTCATTCATTCTCCATCTAAAGAATCCAGTTGTTGTCAGTTTCATCTCCATCTTTACCGCATTATGGTCGGAGCAAGTTTTTGGGCAGATTTCTACTTTTTTTATCTTTGGCGCCATCACACTAGACACCCAGATTTGGTCGATTCTTGTCCATGTCATTTTCGCTTCAGAGAAAAAAGTTCCCTCTCTCTCGAGAGGGTTCCTAGTTCTCCAAATATCAATCAAGTCCATGTTTTCAGTCATTTCAAAAAAAGTCTTTGGTAGTCTTCCTTCTTTAGAAATTATTTGTCTTTGTGCCTTATCCATATTTGTAGAAACCACTCCATTCATATCTCCCATCATTATCACTTTATAATCCATATAGTCCATTAAAGTCTCATGCAGCTTCTTAAAAAATTCGGCCTTCCCATCATTTGGTGCATATATTCCGATTATCAAATATTTTTCTCCTTGAATTTGTATTTCAATTGCCAAATATCTTCCTTCTTCATCCTTAAATTTCATTTTAGGATCCAATTTTTCTTTTGCATAAATCACTACTCCTCTTTTTTTAACTTTATCAGAAGAAATAAATTCTTGTCCTAGTCTTTTGTTAACAAGCAGTTTTCTGTGTATTCTGGTTATGTGAGTTTCTTGTAAGCATATCAAATCCAGCCCTTTTCAAAATATGGAAGACTTGGCGTCTTCTTCTGGGAAGGTTAAGGCCATTACAGTTCCAACTAAGAAGCTGCAAAGACATTTTGCTTAGTGGGTACTTGTCCCTCCGACTGCTCCAAGTTTCTCTTCCTCTTCAGTTGGTAGTTGTGGTAGTCCAAATGATAGGTTTGCAATGTCCGTTAGTCCTCCTCCTTCTGGTGTTGATCCTTCTCTTTGTCCTGCTGAGTCAACTGTACCTTTCTGTAGGTCCTCTAGATTTCTCTCCAAAAAGTATTCTTTATCTTGTACTGTTCTTATTCTCACCTTCTTTCCTTTGTAGTTAAAGGACAGTCCTTGTGGGAATTCCCACCTAAAAAGTATAGAGTTCTTCCTCAACAAATTGGCCAAGTCTCTGTAAAAGGTTCTCACTTCCAAAATGTATTTAGGGATGTCTTTAAAAATTTGTATTTGAATATTTCCAATTACCAAAGCTTTTTGGTAATGCAGATTTAATATTTTGTCTCTTTCCTCTTTGGTTCTTAAGGTGATCAGACAATCCCTTGAGCTCTTAACTTGCTTTCTACCAAGTCTGAAAGCGGTTGTTATCTCAATTTCTTCATCCTCCAGATCTTCTTGCCAATTTTCCAAAATTGCCTGTGTAAGGAATTCCACCAGACTGTCCCCCTTGTTCTCTGGGACCTGTCTCAATTTCAGGTTCCTTTCTTTTCTCTGTAATTCCAGTAAGGAGAGGGCTGCCTCATGCTCAGTCACTTTTTTCTCTATCGGTGCAAGTTTTCCCTGTGTCTCCTCTGCTGTAGATTTCGCACTTTCTGCAATTTTTCTAGTTTCTGTACTTTCCTGAATCAGTCTGTTTATGGATTCTGTATTAGAGGTCACACTCGTGGTATTCAGATCCAATCTTGCTGTAAGTTCTGTCAATTTTTTTTGAATTTTCTGTAGATTGCTTTGTTAAAGCTTCTAGAGATTGATTTATTTTAAGCAATGCTTGTGTCATAGAATCCATTGATGCTGTTGTCACTTTTTCTGGTACTGCTGTCACTTTTTCCGGTGCAACTAGTGTAGTGCTGGAGATTGAGCCCCTTTTCTTTTGTGTTGCTTTAACTTTAGATCTTGTTCTTATCTCATCTCCCTGGCCACTCATGTCCCAAGGACGTTCCCACAGGAAATAACTTGCAAATGGAAAATCCCACTGTTTTTTCTCTCTTGGCCCTCAAGAGGGAGCAGTTAATAATGTCCAGGTTAAGGAGAACAAAGAAACACAAAACCGGATGCAAAGGGTCTAAAGTCCGCCATTAAAATTGTTTACAACTCTTTTCCACCTTAGTTTTACTATCCAAAGTTCAAAAATTAGAGTCCCATCCAGGTTCTGAAACTTTATGACAAGTTAGGATATACTCAGTATCAGTATCAACTCTGTATCCACTTTTTTTTAAAGGACAAGTTACTCCCGGTGTTTAATCCTGGCAGGTCGTCCCGGGGGATCAGGGCAATGGAAAACTTGTTTCCTTCTTAGTTAAAAGTATCTTCGCAAGACTGTCTTTCCCCCCCTTCTTCTACTGATCGGGGGGGAGATACGTTCAGCTGTCAGGGTTTGACAGATCACCGCTCTGTCTCTTACAACTGCAGCGGGGTCTTTCGTTGCTTTAGTTCTCTGCAGTCCGGGGGGGGGGCAGACTTCCTTAATTTATACCCTCCCGTTTTCAGCCAATTTTTCAATTTACTTTTAAAATTCCCAGTTCATTTTTCAGTCTTACT
>JAXCMG010000131.1:188196-324898 GCA_034642415.1 Podarcis siculus | reverse complement strand
GTTGGACTCGATGGCCCTTGTGGTCTCTTCCAACTCTATGATTCTGTGATCTCCCTTGGGAGGTTGTAGACTCTCCTTCCTTGGAGGTTTCCAAGCAGAGGTTGAATGGCCATCTGTCCTGGATTCTTTAGCTGAGATTCCTGCATTGCAGGGGCTTAGAATCAATGACCCATGGGGTCCCTTCCAACTCAAAAATTCTAGGATTCTAGGATTCTACATTCTCCAGCCCTGTTGTAAGTTGTTGTGTATACAGAGAGGCCTGAATTTGGGACGAAACTCTTAAACCAAAACTACATACATTGAATTGAATTTTATTATTACGGTCACAGATCAGTTCTGGCTCACTTACTATATTAGGAAAATCATAAAACACAACAGGAATATATTGAATTGCAATTGGGTATGACAGAGGCAATTCAGATATAGCGGCAGTTAAAAATATATATTAAATCTTGATCACTAAAATATAACCTAAAATTGACATTTTAAACCTTAATCATTTTGGTAGTACAGCTTGTTCCCTACGTTTTATGGCAGTCGCACAGAATTTGGCCACCCTTCGCCTGATCTCTGGATCCTTGGCCTCTACCAGGAGTTTTAGACTTTGAAGTTCGGACCCATTTGGAGATTTTTGTATAACAGGAGTAATAAATACCGAGCGTATGTCCCTGTAGAAATGGTGGCATAACAAGTCATGAGAGACAGTTTCGACCTCCATCAAGCCGCAGGGGAAACTACATACATACCTAGAGCAGTCGTGTCCAGTCCAAGGTGACGGGCAATGGCACCGATCCGGTCGTACGCATTTCCCACCATTTAAGCATGGAGACTGGCAGACAGCTGTATTAGAAGACCACAGATCCACATTAGCATTTGCATTTAGCATCACGGGTTGCTAACCCATGGGCCTTCCAGATGTTGAAGGGCCACACTGGACGATGGGTGTTGTAGTCCCAACAACATCTGGGAGGGGGAGACGCAGGCTAGCCATCCCGGTTTACATTGTGGCCTGTATAAAGTGGTACCTCAGGTTACATACACTTCAGGTTACAGACTCCATTAACCCAGAAATAGTACCTCGGGTTAAGAACTTTGCTTCAGGATGAGAACAGAAATTGTGCTCCGGCGGCACAGCAGCAGCAGGAGGCCTCATTAGCTAAAGTGGTGCTTCAGGTTAAGAATGGACCTCCGGAACAAATTAAGTACTTAACCCGAGGTACCACTGTAACTGCTTACACATAACCGTTTCCAACTGAACAAGTTTTCAGCCAGTTTAACTGCATGGCTTGCCATGATAATGCAAGCAGGTGTGTCTTTTAAAAATAATAATAAACAAATGGAAGGATTCTGTACATCAGTTTTGAAAACTCCAGGGGTTTTTGTTCTGTTCATGTGGAGGCAAAACAAATGGAGGTCTAGGGAGAAACTTTCAGTGGCTAGTGGAAGCGGACAGTTTGCCCTTCATAGCTCTGCCTCTTTATTCCTACGCCTTCCTTCCCATATGTACATTTCCTTCATTGCCATAGGCCTCAGCCTTTCTCTGCACTGTTTTGCTTTTTCATATGCATTGGCTTTTTCTTCTTTTGGCTGCTGAAAAAAAGAGAAGGAATCACCCACCCGCTGTTCCCCCAAACCCTTTCTTCAGAAAAGGAAGGCATGAATTACGACAAACTTCAGGGAGGTTTCTATCAGAGCTCCCTGCAGTGTCATCCGATTTTTGTTCCTTGAGAACAGAAAATATTTACACATACGCTTACAACTGAGGATGAATTTGTACATGCAAAATAGGGCTTATTTCTCTATGGCGCAAACTTTTTGTGACGGGTGCAGATTAAAGGGAGGGACGTGGGTGGCACTGTGGTCTAAACCACAGAGCCTTGTACTTGCCAATCAGAAGGTCGGTGGTTCGAATCCCCACGACGGGGTGAACTCCTGTGGCTCGGTCCCTGCTCCTGTCCACCTTGCAGTTCGAAAGCATGTCAAAGTGCAAGTAGATAATTAGGTACCGCTCCAACAGGAAGGTAAACGGTGTTTCGGTGTGCAGCTCTAGTTCACTAGAAGCGGCTTAGTCATGCTGGCCACATGACCCGGAAGCTGTACGCCAGCTCCCTTGGCCAGTAAAGTGAGATGAGCGCCGCAACCCCAGAGTCGTCCACGACTGGACCTCATGGTCAGGGGTCCCTTTACCTTTTTATGTGCCTGTTTCCATTGACAGACATGAAGGGATAATGACAGCAAAAGTCATTTGTTGTTTTTTGTTTCCAGAAACATACATTTTAAACCAATTCTCTTAACCTGCATGCACGGAATCCATCTCAGTTCTTATAACCCAGAAAACAGGGAATGGAAAGAAAAACCAAAAAAAGAGAGAAAGGTACAGAAAACAAATAGTTGAAAAATGCAATGATTTGATAAGGACTTCTCTGTTTTTTGATAACTGAACATGGATGTAAAGTGGGAAAAGGGGCAGAATCTAAAAGGAACAGCCTGTAGCTGAACTATAAGGGACAAATAATTAAGGAACTAATCTCACTCAGTAGGAATAGTGCCCAAATAGCCATGTGATAGCTATAGTGGTTTCACTGCGCTAGCTATTTAATTACCCGGAAAATGGGCAGAGAGATAAAACCCTAGCATTTCCTGTTAAATCTGAGACACAAAGACTAGGTTTGATAGGAACAAATAACTGAGAGTGCAATCCTATGGCTGTTTACTTAGAAGTCCAACTGTTTTCCCTCGGGGCTTACACCTCATAGGACTGCAGCCCAAGACAAACTGGAATTCCTATTTAAGGAGTTTATTTTTTAAAAAAAAATTGGCGCAGTCCTCTCAAGACAATACATAATGGATGCCTCGAATATTACAGGTTTGGAAATGAAGGGCAAATACATTCAACGGTGACCCTCGTGAGCTTGCCACACACATTTACGTTTTAAAAGTATGCTTAAAGTTATTTCAAGTGTGCACCTAAACCGGGGGGGGGGGAGCTCTCAAGGCATTTTAGGCGGCCCTCAGGGACATTTGATGCCCCCACCAGCCCTCACATTGCTTTCCCAAGCAATGTAAGCGAGGTGCAAGGGCTCTGATAGGACCCTCACACCCTCCTGCCTCCTTCCCAAAGCCTAGTTAGTGATCTCCCAGTTTTGGGAAGGAGATAGGAGGGCTCTAGGACCCAGAGGGCCCTCACACCTAGGACCTAGAGTTCCCAGTGCCTCACTTAGCCAGCTTTGGGTAGAAAGCTGCAGGAGGGCTCTGAGGGATGCATGCTTCAAATTCCACCCCCCCCCACAAGGCAGTGTGTGCCCCTCCCTGGATTCTGTGTCAAAGTACTCTTGCAGCCCACTTGGTATGAAACGTTGGACCACACTGACCTGAGGTAAAAGGTAAAGGTAAAGGTAAAGGTAAAGGACTCCTGGACGGTTAAGTCCAGTCAAAGGTGACTATATCAAAGGTGACATCCGATCAAATGTCAAAGAGATAAAAAACTACCTGACATTTAGGAGACATCTGAAGGCAGCCCTGTTCAGGGAAGTTTTTAATGTGTGACATTTTGATGTGTTTTTAATCTTTGTTGGAAGCTGCCAAGAGTGGCTGGGGAGGCCCAGTCAGATGGGCGGGGTACAAATAATAATAATAATAATAATAATAATAATAATAATAATAATAATAATAGGGTTGAGGCACTCATCTCTCTTCAGGCTGAGGGAGCCGGCATTTGTCCACAGACAGCTTTTCCAGGTTATGTGGCCAGCATGACCAAATCACTTCTGGAGCAACGGGACTGTTAGTATTTCATGTCTCTGATGGTGCTGATGTGATTTACACCAATCTCATCTGCAGCAATGGAGGCATGAAATACTAACATCCTTTCTGGAAGCCAGAGCACACGGAAACACTGTTTACCTCCCCGCCGGAGCGGTACCTATTTATCTACTTGCACTGGTGTGTTTTCGAACTGCTAGGTTGGCAGGAACTGGGGCAAAGCAACAGGAGCTCACCCCGTTGCAGGGATTCGAACTGCCGACCTTCTGATCGGCAAGCCCAAGAGGCTCAGTGGTTGAGACCATAGCTCCACCCGTTTGTTTTTTTAAAAAAAACTGTGACGTGGTATACCAACTGGGAAACGTTGTATATAGATTTTATAGCTAAATGGTCTTTGTGAACGTTAACACTGCTACGAGTGTTTGCGGAAACATCCTTGCTGGAAAACTTTCATTGCAAGACCAGTTAAGAAAAACACTTATTTACAACGTAATGTAATGTGTTTAATTAAGCTTATGTGTTGGTCTATCCAAGGGTTAGATTCTAAGGAAGCATAGCATGTATTCTAAGCCTTGGTAATTAGCATGTATGTCAAAGCTAATTAGCTAAGGCACATTTCCTGGGTTGGTGTTTTGGACTTGGCAAGCCTAGCCAAATCAACAAGTGTCGATGAAACTTCTTTTGAGCTGTTTCTGCCTGGGGTGAACCACCAGAAGTTCAAAGCATTCAAGGAAAAAGGTGTTGGTATGTAAATAATTGGAGCCCCACCCCCTGTAGATAATGAGGGCTTAGTTTAGGGAGTGATGTAACCAGGAAGCAGAGAAGGTGAGCTGGGATGTGCTTTCAGAGCAAGGAAGACTGCAGAGAAAGGATGCTGATGCTGCAATCATGGAATAAGCTGTTGACTTTTGGGATGCTCCTGCCATGAGCCCCTTCATCAAAAGCTTCAGGTTGCATTGTGTGTAAATAAACCATATATCATAAAGACACCACAGACTCCTCGGTGCCTGGAACCCCTGAGGTCTCAGTAGACTGGGATGGCGTGCAACGATAAGATTACGACATTGTCCCTCAAAGCTTCCCAGGAACAATTACAGACCAGCATAACTGATGTTGCTGTTAGATAGCGGGAGGCACAAAGTGAGACAGGTTTACCCTGATGGCAACGGGATCCGGTCCACCCTGCTTGGCAGTCACACTGGTAAGGAGCCACACAGCGACCTCCATTCAGACAATGCAGGATGCAGATTGCTAAAGAGAAGATGGGAAGGGGGGCGGGGAGTACCAGAGAAAATAAATTCATCAATATTAGGACCAGAAAAAACACTTCCATAAAGTGGAATGATTGAACTAAAATGCCCAAGCTCCATAAGACGCACTTTTTCC
Organism: Podarcis siculus; assembly: GCA_034642415.1. Classification (NCBI taxonomy): domain Eukaryota; kingdom Metazoa; phylum Chordata; class Lepidosauria; order Squamata; family Lacertidae; genus Podarcis; species Podarcis siculus. The sequence continues at coordinate 319,750 of JAXCMG010000131.1, read as the reverse complement.
CTCCTAAAAAGTAGGGGAAATGTGTGTGCATTTTATGGAGCGAATGCAGGGGGGAGGCAGGAAGGAAAAGCCCCCAAGAGCCACACACAAGCTCCGTGCGGCTCTTTGGGGGCTTTTCCCCAGGAGGGAGAAGGGACTGACATGGCCAGTCAGTCCCTTCTCCCTCCTCATAGAAAAGCCTGCAGGAGCTGCGCGCTCCTTAAAGGGTGGGCTTTTGTGGGAGGTGGGGTATTGTCATAGCCGCACGCAGCCCCTCCGGCCGGGAGAGGTTGCGCACGGCTAAAGAGGAAGCCAAGTCAGCGAGCGGGAAGATTTTTTTTCTTGATTTCCCCCTCTAAAAACTAGGTGCGCCTTATGGTCTGGTGCGCCTTATGGAGCGAAAAATACGGTAATTATCTAGGGGATAAGGGTTCACCAATAAAGACCTGGTTTTGTTTAGAATGAAAGCACATAGGGAAATGTTCCCTGATACCAAGATGAGGGATTCTATGGAATGCAGATAGAGAGAACTGATAAGAATAATGATCTGTTGTGACCTTGACAGAAGCGTACAATAGACGAGCCTTCTTGTGTTTTGGCTCATCCCCCCCTTTTTTTCTTCCTTCTCCTTCTCCTTTCCTCTTTCTTTTTTCTTTCCCATAATGGCTTATGTTCTATGTCATGTACTTTGATATTTTTTGTAGGTTTTTTAAAGCCTTTTCCATTATTATTATTGAGGTTTTTTCTTTTGTAATTTTGGTTGTTTATATTTATCTGTATTTGTTTAAAGTTAAAGTTTAAAGCAAAATAAAAACAAAAATAAATTTTAAAAAATGCCCAAGTTTTAAAAAAATATGTTTTTGCAAACGTTTTTCTCTAGCTTACTCTGTTAAATCACATTGTCTTTATACAATTCCCAACTGCACTTTCAACAGCAACCTTTAACTTTTTTTTGAGTTAAGAGGCACATGAAATATCAGCGGCTGGCAGCATCCTCCACATTAGATCCTTTACAAACTGCGATGACATTAGATAAGGGATTCTTAAGCCTCCCTCCCAGGTTGTTACTACCATTCCGAGCCAAAGGGGGGGGGGGAAGAAAAGAAAACATGAACTTTGATGGATCTAGACAGCTGTCTGTTCCTTTCCTTACAAAAGAGAGTTGAAAAGTGAATTGCGGTGGCAGATCGCAATGACCAAGAGCACAAAAGCAGTCCCTAAGTGTTGGGAGTCTCGGTTTAGCATCGCTGTTGACACTAAGGTAAGCGAACGAGTGGCGACATGTCAAATGCAAGGCCAGAGCTGTGTGTCTGATCCACCTCTGACTGATCTCTTCAAGCATAAAGGGGGGGCAGGCAGACCTAGAATACTGCTTTAGAAACTACCATTAGAAAAGGTTAAGTTTTGTGATCAGCACATAGCATACAAGTTGGAAGAAATTTCCCTGCTTTGTTTGGATGTCAAACACCAAACAGCTTCTCAATATTTATAATTGCTTTGTAAATGTAAATATGTTACTTTAAACAGTGGGAATGAAGGCATATATATTTGTCTGTACAGGGGGAAAAGACACGTTGGCAGCAAACCTATAGAAATTAATGAACCTAAATTACAGAGGATTTCGGTGACTTGCTTTTGCAAATATTCCATCAGTGCAAGCGTTACCTCTTGCTTGTTGGAAAGATCTCCTCTCTTCCTCCCATTCCTTGCACTGTTCCAGGTGTTCTCCTGACTCCCATAGACCATTGTGGTGGTATGGGGGAGAGAGGCAAGGGAGGGGAGCATTCAGGGCCGGATTCAGGTTTGATGAGGCCCTAAGCTACTGAAGGTAATGGGGCCCTTTATATGTCTAGCTGTCCTTTGTCAACAACAATTTGTCACTTTTTGTGTGTGTTGAATACATGCTATATGACAATTTATGGACCTAATAGGTATCTAAAGCCATTTGTGCATGCAGAATGTAGGCACCCTATATGAATGTAGGCACCCTATATATAGAAATGAGCAAACCAGTGATATTTTAGGGAGCAGGCTAGCAGGCAGGGCCCATGACTTACATCATAGGAGCCTACACAACACAAAACACTGCTGCTGTTATTTGTTTTTTATCTTATATTTTGGAAATGTACATCCACAGGTTTTTTTCCTTTAAACCCTCCCCCCCAAGAGAGTGGGGCCCTAAGCCATAGCGAGCTTAGCTTATACGTAAATCCGGCACTGGGGGCATTGCACCAGTGGAAATCCTTATGTGGGCTTCTGCTAGCAGAACCAGTTGGTCATGTTCATTAATTTCAGAGGATCTTCTCTGAGCAAAATGTAGCACAACCCATTGCATTTCCTGTACAATGTAGGACGAACCCTTTTAAAAGAAAGGGCCCTGACAAGACGGTGTCATTTCCATTTGCTTTGGCAGCTGGAGCACCAAATGCACCTGACCTGGTTCTCTTTCAACTGTCTGCTTGGTTTTTGCTCTCTGAAGTGCAAATTCAGGCTCGGAGTTGTTTAGACTCTCTTGATCTTTTCTGTATAATCCGTTCACCTGGTTACAAAAAATGCTAGCAAATGAAGATGATGTGCACTGGATGTTCCTTGTAATATTTACGCCGCTGCTCTGCAATTCTCAAACGATATGAACTTGGCGGGTGCGGAGAGGGAAGAACTTTTGTGACTATATTTTATTACATTTGCTACTATTACAGCTCAGTCCAGTGCAATATCTACTTAGGCGTACGTCCCACAGGGTTCAAAGGGGGTTATTTCCAAGGCAAGCATGCTGATAGGACTGTGGCCTCAGTATTTCATCAGAGATTGGTTATTTCTAGGGTTTTGCTGCAGATAGATGACTGTCGCTGAGGGATACATGATTGGCATGAACCAATAGTGATACAGGATAGTGAGGAGATGGGAGTCCAAACTTTTCTGTGGAAGATTTAACTTTTCACTATTTCTGGACTGATTCTGACAAGCACTGAAAATGCCAGTAATGTGGATGGAAACTTGGGATGCATTCAGTCGTATGATTATCGTCTTCCAAAGCAACTACTCTATTCCGAACTTAAAAATGGAAAGTGTAATGCTGGTGGTAAACAAAAGAGGTTTAAAGAATCTCTCAAGGCAAATCTAAAAAATGTAGTATAAACACCAACAATTGGGAAACACTGGCCTGCGAGCGCTCCAGCTGAAGAACAGCCTTTGCCAAAGGTGTCATGGGCTTTGAAGACACGCGAACTCAGGACACAAGGGAGAAATGTGCTAAGAGGATGGCACGATTGGCGAACCCTCACCGTGATCAACTCCCTCCCAGAAACCAATGTCCCCACTATGGAAGGACGTGTGGATCCAGAATTCGCCTCCACAGTCACTTACAGACTCATTGTTAAAACCATGTTTATGGAATACAATCTTACTCAGCTACGAGTGATCGCCAAAGAAAGAAGACGATGAGCTTGGAAGCAAAACAGAACCCGTGCGACTTCCAAATGTTTGAAAACCAAATCGTGGCTTCTGATTGGCTGCAGGAAGCTCCTGAAGCCAGTTGGAAGCTGCAGAAGCCCCGTCGGACGTTCGGCTTCCAAAAATAGTTCCCAAACCGGAACAGTCACTTCCAGGTTTGCAACGTTTGGGAGCCAAAACATTTGGGAACTAAGCTGTTCGACTTCCAAGGTACGGCTGTAATTTCAGGTGCTTAAGATGGGTAGCACACACAGAATTTTTTTAAAAAATAATAAAGGTACATACGCTCTTCACAGAGACGCCCCATCCATCCATCTGGGCAAGAACACACATTTGGTCTCTCACAGACGCCGCCATTCTGACACGGGAACCGGCAAATAGCTGGAAAGGGGAGCAGCATCAGGTTAGAGAATGTGAGGCAGTGAAAACAGAGGATGCTTTACAGCAGTGTTTCCCAACCTTGTGCCTCCAGCTGTTTTTGGACTACAATTCCCATCATCCCTTGCCACTGGTCTTGCTAGTCAGGGATGATGGGAGTTGTAGTTCAAAAACAGCTGGAGGCACAAGGTTGGGAAACACTGCTCTACAGAACAGGACACATTCCAAACATTCTTGGCACTAGGTGGTTTCTAGGCAAAGTAGGTTTCCTTGCTTGTAAGGGTTATCTGGTACAGCATACTGGATGAGCACCTTAATTAGTAGCCAGGAAGTCTTCAGCCACTGAATTCATTTTGTCAGGTTACCCTGTCAGCCTGCAACACAGGAATAATATTCTATTTATTTCCTATGGTTAGACCTCATCTTTCCTGCAAGGAGCTCAAAGTGGCACCGTTTGTTTTCCTTTCCCCATTTTATCAACCTGACAACCCTGTAAGGTAGGCTTGCCAGAGAGAAGGTGACTGTCCCATGTCAGCCAGCGAGTTTCGTGGCTGAGTGGTTGATTTATACTTTGGTCTCTATGTGGGATGTAATTCATTGGAACAATCAAATGCAACATTCCTTATTTTCCTAGAGTGGGCACAGGCAGGGGGACATCCAGTCAGTGTAACTTCCTGTTCTCCCCCTGCATGTGATCTGGGAGATGGGCTGACTCAATAAAAGAGCCAAGTCACACAGCGATTTTCTCAGTCTTGTCTTCTCTTGCTTGCTTGCTGCTCTTTTGCTGCCATGCTGCTCTCCTGCAGCCATTTTGATCTCTTAATGTAATTTTGCTGTCTGCTGGCTCTCAGCTAGCAGCACATGAACTCAATCTCCATGTGAGATGAACTCACAGATTGTTATGTAACTACTAAGCAAAGCCTGCCTTTCAGGGATCAAATCTTGAACTGAAATGTGAGTAAGCTTCTTGTTACTCTTGTGTCTTTATTCTTTTAAGAGGGATAAAAGGGGACACCGGGAATAATCCATCTGGGCAAGCCAGATTGTATTGCTTAACTAAAGAGATTCAAACGAATCTGCAAACTAGCTTCCTGCGATATTGAGGGGAATCTGCTCTGCTACACCACCCACTGGCGTGAGTGAAGGAAGGATAATACTTATTCAATATATCCTTTCCTACTATCCTTAACATTCCCACATCCTAGGCCTCAGTCCAACACTCTACCCAGCTGTCACCAACAGGTGCATTCTAGATGTTGCAGAACTACAACTCTTGTCATCCCTGGACTTAAGCCATGCTGGGAGCCTAACAGCATCAGGAAAGCACCACATTGACTTCTTCACTGGAGGTAATACAGTGGTACCTCAGGTTAAGTATTTAATTTGTTCCGGAGGTTTGTTCTTAACCTGAAATTGTTCTTAACCTGAAGCACCACTTTAGCTAATGGGGCCTCCTGCTGCTGCCACGCCGCCGGAGCCCGATTTCTGTTCTTATCGTGAAGCAAAGTTCTTAACCCGAGGTACTATTTCTGGGTTAGCGGAGTGTGTAACCTGAAGCATATGTAACCTGAAGTGTATGTAACCTGAGGTACCACTGTATTGGCTTATTTTTACAGAGTTTCTGTAAATTCAATTCAGGATTATTGAAATAATGTAGAAGAAATATTTGGTGCAGTTAGGAAAAAGTAGATCTTGCATTTGCTGAAGCATGCTATAAATATTTATACAGAAGAACATGCATATGCACTGCTGCCCTCTAGTGGATTCAATGTTTGACCTACTTCAATCTTTTTCAATAGGTTAAATAATATAATATAATATAATATAATATAATATAATATAATATAATATAATATAATATAATATAATATAATATAATATAATATAATATTCTGGACCTGGGACCCACCCAGCCAGGTGAACCTCTGTCATCTGGGTCCAGTTTCAATCTATTGGTCCATATCCACCCAATTACTGGCTTCAGGAACTTCTTCCCTTGATATTGGTGGAACAGAGCTGGGCGTCAACAGCATATTGACGTCACTTTGCTCCAAATCACAATGGGTGCTCCTGCAGTGACTTCGTACACAGATACGAAACAGCACGGGCAACAAGAATGATCCCTGCAGAACCTCGCAGAACAGCTCCCATGGGGTGAAGAAGCCACCCAAAGCTGCTTTCTGAAACTGCTCTCGGAGATTGAGAGTGGAACCGCTACAAAGCAGTGCACCCAGTTCCTAAATTCTGAAAGCAGTCCAGGAGAATCAACAGGGGCACACTCCTCTGAGTTCTCTCCCAACCAAGACCAATGGACTAGAGTGACCAAGGCAGTTTTGGTCCCAAACCAGAAGCTGGACTTGCAGTGGGACTAGATGACTGATTCTTTCCAAGCACACCTGAAGCTGTTCTGCCAAGACCTTCCCAAACACCTTACCAAAGAAGGAGATATTAGCAACTGGTAATTGACAGATATTTCTGGGTCCAGAGATCTCTTCTTGAGGGGATGAACCACTGCCTCTTTCAAAGCTTATGGCACCATGACCCCTCTCATGGCGAGGCATGAAATCACCCCCTAGACCCACACAGTCAACTGCCTCTTCAGCTTGCTTTTATTAGCCAAGAAGGGCAAGAGTGGGGAATACATGTAGGGGCTGGACCTCATCCACCATCTCTTCCCTGTCATCAGACTGCAGCAATTAAAACTGATCTGACAACATATTGGGCCACATGGTGGTTTGGGACCCCTGACCATTAGGTCCAGTCGCGGACGACTCTGGGGGTGCGGTGCTTATCTTGCTTTACTGGCCGAGGGAGCCGGCGTACAGCTTCCAGATCATGTGGCCAGCATGACTAAGCCGCTTCTGGCAAACCAGAGCAGCACACGTAAACGCCGTTTACCTTCCCGCCAGAGGACGGTAACTTTGAAGTGCTTTCAAACTGCTAGGTGGGCAGGGGCAGGGACCGAGCAGCAGGAGCTCACCCCGTTGCGGGGATTCGAACCGCCGACCTTCTGATCGGCAAGTCCCTCTTATCAAACCCGTGTGAAGCACAACGTCTAATGCGGAATGAATTTGAGCAGTGTGTCACACTCACAATACCCAGAAAACCTATTGCGGGGGGGGGGGGGGGTTACACCTTTTTGCTTCTTCACGGTACTTAAATAATAATACAGATCTACTAAGTATGCAGAATACTATGATTTTTGTTGTGAGTAATATATTCTGCACTTTCTTGAGTGGGGTCTACAACTGGGAGTGAGCTGCTGGGTACTGTATTGCTTTTTCCCTTGAGGTTACTCCGAGTCACACTAAGTCTTACTGTCATGAATCCACTGGACAACTCCAGATTTGCCAGAATATGACATGTAATCTGCTCAGAAACGGTCCCGACTTAAAGTACTCAGACTGCATTTTTATTTGCAAGACTCGTATTAATTAATATGCCATTAATTGGGTTAGCATGTATTGATTTTGCTGACCTGGGGCATTTCTTGATACTATTTATTGGTGCTAAAGCCTTCCAGGGTTCACGTGAGTCATTGATGCTTGCCTGCTTTCATGCTGCTTCTGATGTAGGCCCTTCAAAGGCTTAGGGGCTGGAGGTCTTTTTGCAATGCAAATAGTCTGCATTATTTATAATACACTTCTTCCTTTAAAAAAGCTCTCTGGGACATGAATCAGGAGAACACAGGACCCTTTCTGCCTTTGGTCCTTTTTTTCTATTACTCATTTTTTGGGTAGAAAGGCGAGGATGAATAAAGCACGATATTTAATAAATTAAAGAGTTGCATACAATAAAGCCGGTTGTTATTTCTTTTTGTAGATGCTCAATGTTTGCTGGGGACGGATAATCCCACATCCTCTCAAATTGCTGCATGCAGCTGGATTGGGGCAATGTGCAGGTCAGCATAAGATTGTCATAAGTAGACACAAAATTTACACCAGTGCCATCCTTGCTTGCCCTTGCTGTAAAAAAGGTAAAGGTAAAGGACCCCTGGATGGTTACGTCCAGTCAAAGACGACTATGGGGTGCGGCGCTCATCTCGCTTTCAGGCCGAGGGAGCTTTCTGGGTCATGTGGCCAGCAGGACTAAACCGCTTCTGGCACAACGGACCACTGTGACAGGAACCAGAGCGCACAGAAACTCCATTTACTTTCCTGCCACAGTGGTACCTATTTATCTACTTGCACTGGCATGCTTTCAAACTGCTAGGTTGGCAGGAGCTGGGACAGAGCAACAGGAACTTGCCCTGTCGCGGGGATTCAAACTGCCAAGCTTCTGATCAGCAAGTCCAAGAGGCTTAGTGGTTTAGACCATGGCGCCACCCGTATCCAAGAATACCCATGCACTCACTAGCCAAGCTGGTGGTTGGCATGGGATGGTTGGGGTTGGGGTGGGAGGGAAGGAAACAGAATTTTGGAAGTTCACCCCACACCCCCAATGTTTGAGAAACACTGAGCCGAAATGCAATGGTGATTTCTTGAACTGTCCTGACCAAACTGGGATAGTTTTATGGGAAATGTGAAACAGATACTTCTTCATTCCACCTCCCTTGCAACGTCCAGTGGAAGACAGGTGGTAACATCACAGCACCAGGCTGTGTGTTATTTGCCAACACCCTGCCAGCCAATTCTGCAAGGCAGAGCAAACCTTAAGAACGATGATGTCGGATAGCGTGTTGCTTTGTGTTTAACCTAGATATCAGTTGGAGGTTGGGTGACGGCAGCTCCACACCTCCCAGTTTGAGTAGCCCCGCAGCTAAACTGAGGGAGGAGTTTATTCTATTATTGCTACCTTTATCATTATTACCTCAAGGTGGCATTTATGGTCCTCCACCTCCCCATTTTAATTATTATGTTCATTATTGTTCATTATGTTTTCTCACAGAGTGACCCAAAGCAACTTACATCAAAAGCGATTGAGGACAACCAAGTAAGAACCTAAAAGCAGTAGTAATGGCAATAGGAAAAGAAAAGATTAAAAAAAGAAGTGTGTGTTGTTGTTTTTTAAAAACCTTTAAATTTAGAAGCCTGTTTCCTGAAAGATGTTGTCTCTAAATTCAGCACAGCAAAACCATGACTATATTAGAAGCAGCACCTCCACCCTCATAGTTCAACCCGGACACTGAGGTCCATCTCCAAGGGCCTTCTGGCGGTTCCCTCACTGCGAGAATTGAGGTTACAGGGAACCAGGCAGAGGGCCTTCTGGATAGTGGCGCCTGCCCTGTGGAATGCCGTCCCATCAGATGTCAAGGAAATGAACAACTATCTGACTTTTAGAAGATGTCTGAAGGTAGCCCTGTTTAGGGAAGTTTTTAATGGTTGGTGTTTTTAATAATCTGTTGGGAACCTCCCAGAGTGGCTGGGGAAACCCAGCCAGATGGGTGGGGTATAAATAATAAAATTATTATTATATTATATAGACAGTGCTTCTTTAACAGTGAACACTGGGGAAACCTCTGGAAAATACTTTTTAGAGGGCACCTATCATACAATTGCTAGAGAATGTGTCAGGATGGGCCTCTGGCACAGCTGTTATGGCAAAAGCCTGTTTACCTCTGCAAGCTGGTGGCGTTGTCCAGGTTGCATTCTCTAAACAAACGCTTCGTAGGGAGCCTTCCAGCATGTACCCGCTGTAGCACGAGTATGTCACCACATCTCCATACTGATAAAACGTTCCCCGAACCAAAGCATTTGCTACGTGAGCCGGTGGTCCACAAGATATCTCTAAACAGACACAATAACAAAACTGTGATTTAAATGGTAAAGCACATCACGATTTGACTCTGAAAAGACTATTCAGGGAGCTTGAATTTTTCTGAATATCACATTTGACTTCAGCATTTATGGATATGCAAGGATGCCTGACTTCCAGGTACATGGTTGTTTGCATATGGATTTGGTTGGCAGGCTGGGGCTCCTTATATCTTCCCTTATGGTCCCTCCCAGCTGCAGACCAAATCTGAAAGATGGGTGGGGCTGTCCACTTGTCAATCAGCTGGCATAAGGACACGTGGCACTTTGAAGCCCCAATAGCCAAGGAGATCATTGGGGCTTCAAAGCACCGGGTCCTCACTCCATTTGCATTCTGTGGGGGGGTGCATACATGGGGGTGCCTTGTTGTACCCCTTCAAAACTTGCGCCTGGGGCCATGCCCCCCTGACCCCCACATTACGCCCCTGTCTCCCCATTACATTTACATAATACCCAAAATGTGAATCTCAGCCTTTGCAGGCAGAAGACTAGGCATGATTTCAAGGCATGTCCAACTCTCTCAGATTGACACCGATTGATATGACAATCAGCATTTTTACCTGAACGTGAATTAATGCAGACCGGCCTATAAAATCTCTTTGTCGACTTGGTTTTGTGTTCTAGCTTCACTGGAGAGAGGAGCTTAATGCTGAAAGCTATTCTCAATAAAAACAAAAGTCGCTTTTCATTATTATTATATTACTTACTTTCACATTTAGCTCTAGTCGGAGTCCATGCCTCATCAGAATTACAGGTTATGACAGATGGCCCTCGAAGCTGATAGCCCTCTCGGCATTTGATAAATACCTTTTGCCCGACATAAAAAGTTGTCTCCGATAGGAGGGCATTTTCTGGGATTATGAATGGCACAGGGCACGGATTTGCTGTTAACCGTAGGAAGAGAGGGGAAATGCAGATAGTAAACAAAGCTGACATATCCTTACTTAGTTAAATTACGCTACCACTGAAAAATAGGCTTATTTATACAGTATTTAGTCCACAACAAAAGCTGTAACCAGTTCATTTAGGCATTCTGTCCATTATTTTAAGTGTATGTTTAATAGTGTGGTACTCATCCATATATGTACATCAACAAGAAATGGATCTCGCCCTCTATGCCAATGGTGGCATGGAAGTCACCAAACAGAGATAGCAATGAAAGCAAAAAATGTAGGAGTCAAATTTAACACGTCTGATTACTCTGCCACCATCCTCACAGTCTGGAAGTCACATTTTCCTCAGATCTATTTAAAAACACCATAGTTGTGATTGTAATTTGTTTTAAACTGTTTTCAATGTTGTATTTTGCGTTGTTGTGAACAGCCCCTGGGACATTGCGGTGAAGTGTGGGTAATAAATATCACCCTCATGGATCTCTCACAGTTATCATGTGTGGTTCGGACCACATGCCTGGCTGGCTCAAAACACCTTTGCTGCGCTCTGAAGTCCAACCTTTTCTAAGGAGACCGGAATGATGGTTGTGGAAAGGAACACAATGATCAGGAACATCAGAGCCATAAAATGCAGGGGATTAGATGTAGTTTAGACTACATGATATGGTGCCTAGCCTGAACATCCGTACCTAAATTCAAATATGTAGTCTTTAATGTGGTAAATAGAAGCTAAGGTAAAGGACCCCTGGATCGTTAAGTCCAGTCAAAGGCGACTATGGGATTGTGGCGCTCATCTCGCTTTAGGCAGAGGGAGCCGGTGTTTGTCCGCAGACAGCTTTCTTGGTCATGTGCCCAGCAGGACTAAACCACTTCTGGGAGAACGGGACACTGTGATGGAAACCAGAGCGCACAGAAACGCCATTTACCTTCTCATCACAATGGTACCTATTTATCTACTTGCACTGGTGTGCTTTTGAACTGCTAGGTTGGCAGGAGCTGGGACAGAGCAACGGGAGCTCAGTCCATTGCGGGGATTCAAACCACCAACCTGCTGATCAGCAAGCCCAAGAGGCTCAGTGGTTTAGACCACAGCGCCACCCGCATCCCTTTTAATGTGGTTGATTTCTTTAAAGAGAATGTAGAACATAGCTAGTTATTTACAGTGGGCAAACCTTGATAAACTTCACCGAAGGCAAAAAGACATACTCCACATTAGAAATACTTTGTTTTTTAAATCAGACTTCACAACTTTTGCATGATACAAAGTAAAGCTAGCTTCCATTCTTGAGAAATGAACATACGTCTGCACTGAGGTATAGGATGGCTCCACGTTCCTGCTTCTGTGCACTCTGCAATGGGCTCCCCTTCTAAGCTGTACCCTCGGTTGCAATAATACGCAGCCCTGCTGCCAACTGTGTTGTTTTCATAGACAGCATTCCCATTCTCAATGAATTCCGGATCTTCACATCTGGTTTCTAAACAACGGTAAGTTAATTAGGACAATTGTTTCTTTGCAGTGAATCGTTTTAACAAGAGAAGCATCAGAAGAGCAGAAGAAGAAGAGTGTCTATCAGGGCTCCCCAACACCCCTCTGAAGATGTGGACCTCTCACTCGTTTAGAATAAGAGGACGGTGTATAAACAGATCTCCAGTGTCCCCAGCCACAAGAAAACTAGCAGGACACTCACAAATGCAAAACACAACCCAAAAATCACCTTTGCAGGACGGGAAGGGTCTACTCCAGGTTCCATTGGCCAAGCAGGTGATGTTTTCGGGTCCAAGCAAGTGATATCCAAAATTGCATACAAAGGATATGTTGCTTCTGTAGTATGTTTTCTCTACGACTACAGGCAATGCATTTTCCACTCTTGGAGGTGGCTCACATCTTATGCCTGCAAGAGAAAAGAAGCTTGTGGTCAGTGGAGAAAGAGCTTAATTGTGAGCCAGGGTTTGAACGATATGGTAAGCAAAACCTTGGCTTGGCTTAGCATGGTATGGTATGGAAGCTCTCTCTGAGAGACCCCGTGTTCTTACAGTCCCAGTAAGTCATAGTTCGTTTTTGTTATGTACTGAAGTTCTCACCCTGGGCCAGCAGGGGGATATTGTAGATAGTTCAGGTCCACATATGCAAATAAGTGATCAAAAGTGACATTCAGTGATTGGATAGTTACAGAAAGTTGTTACAGTTACGTTGTACTGGAGCTCTATATAAGCAGGCTGGCTGAACCCCTCAGTTCAGTTCTGTTCTGGCCTGTGAATAAACAAGAGCTGTTTGAAAAATCGCTGTGTCGTCTGATACGTTCACCCACAACTTAACAGTTTTACTGTGTTGTGCGAACCAGGTAATGGTCTAATGCCTAACAGCAGCAAACGGTTCTGTAGGGAAAGTGGACACAGGGAGGTTTTCCTACCTCTTTTATAAGGCTAGAACTTGGAGGAATTTTATGAATGAAGCTGAGAAGATTCAAGACAGAAAGAAGGAAGCACTTTTCTACACACCACATGGAATTTACTCCCATGGGAGGCAGTGATGGCCAATGACTGATCCAGCGTGGCTCATCTTATGTTCAGGTGATTCTGGGTGTTTTTTTTAAAAAAATGATTTTGGTTTCTGATATAGATTTTTTGGAACACATGTGTGTTTTACCTACCGGTGGGTTTTGTTGTTTTTATTGTTGTACATTGCTCTGGGCTCCCTTTTGGAAAAAGGGCAATTCATGGCTTCAATAAACAATAAATATAACACTAGGACAAATAAAACAATAAAATTGTCCAATAAAATTTTATTGGACAATAATAACAATAAGAAGTAAAATATACAATGTGACCAATGTAATAAACAGCAGGTGTAAATGAAAATAGACAGACAACAAGAATCGTATGTATAGAAGGATTTATTTGTTTACAGATATTTTTATGGACAAATGTAGAAGAAGAATAACAATATAAAAGATGCATAAGGAAAATGCGAAAAATTTAGAGACGATATAAAAAAGCCAGAAGAAGGAAGGAGGGAAGTCAGCTCCTAGGAGCAAATATAAATGTAAAATGTAATGCAATATGTGTATGTACAGTATGTAGTTAAAGGTAAAGGGACCCCTGACCATTAGGTCCAGTCGTGACTGACTCTGGGGTTGCGGTGCTCATCTCGCTTTATTGGCCGAGGGAGCCGGCGTACAGCTTCCGTGTCATGTGGCCAGCATGACTAAGCCACTTCTGGCGACCCAGAGCAGCACACAGAAACGCCGTTTACCTTCCCACTGGAGTGGTACCTATTTATCTACTTGCACCTCGTGCTTTCGAACTGTTAGGTTGGCAGGAGCAGGGACCGAGCAACGGGAGCTCACCCCGTCGCGGGGATTTGAACCGCCAACCTTCTGATCGGCAAGCCCTAGGCTCTGTGGTTTAACCCACAGCGCCACCCGCGTCCCACAGTATGTAATTAAAAAAACAATAAAGATTATCTTGGGGGGGAAATGGACTAATAAAACAATTCTGGGGGGAAACGAAGACACCCATTCTTTCCTCTCCCTTGTTACATGACCACCAACATAGCTTTGCCTGTGGCAACTACAGGAAGGAGAAGGCTTCGTGTTTCTAGTGAAATTTACCTAATGTGGTATACCTCTCACTTGGAGAACTTTTGTCAACTGACACTGATATTTACTTACTCACACACGTAGGGGCTGAGGGGCTCCACTTCTTGTTGACATGGCAAATCCTTCGAGCTGGCCCCTGTAGCTCAAATCCCTGATCGCAATTGTAGAGAACTTCATCTCCAAGAACAAAATCTTTGCCGATAATGGATCCATTATCTATTGGTTCAGGGGGCCCACAGGATATCTCTGAATGAAAACACACAGGTGATCTTTTCAGTAAAGCGTGCACACACAGTACAGTGGTACCTCGGATGTTGAACGGAATCTCTTCCGGAAGTCTGTTCAACTTCCAAAATGTTTGGAAACCAAGGCGCGGCTTCCAATTGGCTGCAGGAACCTGCGGAAGCCGCATCGGACGTTCGGGTTCCAAAGAACGTTTGCAAACCGGAACACTCACTTTCAGGTTTGCGGTGTTCAGGATCCAAAACTTTCGACTCGCAAGGCATTCAGGATCCAAGGTATGACTGTACTTAACTTTGTTTACTTTGCTGGTATGGATGAGTTTGCAGATGATTAATTACTAGGAAAATGTTGGGGGGGGGGAGAGCATCTCAGAATCTCTGCATAGGACCCAAACAGACTCCGCATTCAAAGTAAGGGCCAGGTGCATGTCAAATGAAATCTGAAAGGAACTGAGTTACACTGGCAAAAGCAACATAACATATTCCAATATTGCACCTTGGGGGCGGGGGAGGGGAAAGCCATGTTCAAATTAAGCTTGACATATAATAAAATTAATGCATAGCTTACTCCTGCAGACTGGTGCTGCTCCACTCCAGAGTTTATCTGCTCCACAAATACGCTCTGCATCACCCTATCGGGCAAAAGAATAATTCAGAAAAGAGCACAAAATATCCTATTCTCACAGGAAATCTGATATTGGACAGAGGAATCTTAGACCAGCAGATCTTTGGGCAAGGTGCACCAGCTAATTCTAGCAGAGTCTCCTCCCCAACTGAAGCCCTGTATAACAAAGCCCACACAGTTCTGGAGGGGCCCAACCTCTGGAGCTGAGAGGAGGAGGAGGAGGAGGAGGAGGGGGAGGAGGGAAAAGGATAAAATTGATTGCACAAGCTATCTCCTGCATGCACAACCACTGGGCACAACCCAAAGAATAACGGAAGTAGAAAAGCATTATCGAAGAAATATGAAAGCATTCTCTCATAAGTCTGTGGGGGAGAGCTGGGTTGGCAACTTGAATAAAATATTTGACGGGATGGGATCCAGGTAAACCCCATCCCACACAACCAATCAATGGGAACTGAAGAGGAGTGGTACCCCAGACAAAGCTCAATGAAGATTAAGCAATGGTCATGAAATGTCAAGTACGGGAGTTCCCCATTTCCCTTCTGGTGGCTCACCAATAAGAATTAATGAAGGCGCCCTAAAGACGTTAAAGCAAAGATTATGGGATAATACACACAGTGACCTGTGATCTCGATCACACGCAGTCTGTAGTCCGCTGGCAGCAGGAGTACAATACGGGCATGTCTTTAAGTTAACACCTTACATTAAAAACCTGACAACACCAAATTATCAAAGGTTATTCTCCAAAGCCAGACTAAACGTCTTTCCTTCTGAAGTGTTGGATGGCAGGTTGAGAGGAGTTCCCTACAAGACAGACTTGGCTCGTGTGCTCAAGACATGGATTCTACAAAACGTATTTTGCTGCACTGTGCGAAATATGAGCAAGCCAGGGCTGAACTGATATTACCCTTGATGGTACCTTTCCCGGGAAAATCAGAGGCTCACTATGTCAGGTTCCTATTGGAAGACCAGACAAACACTAGAACATTAGCAGTGGTGAAGTTTTTATCGGTGGTTGCAAGAACCAATGATCCCTATCTTTAAGTTTGAACAAAATGCTTGTTTAACCTGGAGGTAGGCTGTCTGAATTGTGCATTGCTTTGTAACGATTTGTTGGGTCTCTGGACCGTAATAAAGATTGATTGATTGATAATGAGCATTTGGTAGATTTATAGTCTTTTTATTACAGCATTCTGTTACAAGTACAAACAGGCAACCCTCCACAAGGATATGAGTTGCCTACTCTGACTCCTCCCCACTTCTGCAGCAAGAAGTGCTCCAATGGGAAGTCCTCCCCCCCCCCATGTCTTCTTTGTTCTCTGACACACTTGGACCTCCAAGTTCAGGCAGAGGGAGGGGGTTCTCCCCCACTCTTGATTGATGTATTGCCCAGCTGCTCCCTCCCTTCTGGTTGCTTAGCTACTATCTCATAGCTGGGTAGCTCCTCTCTCAACTGAGCAGCTTCTGCGTCTGCTTGTCTCCCTGCTTCTGGAAATGCTGGAAGCAAAGGGCGTGTGTGAATATTCTCCCTCCTCTTCTGTTAGGAGCTGCTTTTCCTGTGATTGCATTCCCCAATCTTCTGATCCAGACCAGCCCCTGACATGGAATGCCAAGTGAGTATTGTGAGGTGGTGGAGGAAAAGGAAATGGTGTATCTGGGGAGGTTTTTTTGGCTGGCTAAAGTCATGAACAGGAACATTTTGCACAGCCACATTTTGTTGCAGGTCCTACTTGCGTCATTAAAACTGATCTGATTTTTAAAAAGTGCTTTCTCTCGTTTTCCTTCTTGTGTTCATCTTTGGCCACTGAGTTCCACTGTGTTTTAACCATTTTAATGTTATTGTGAAATATTTGGGAATTTGCTTACACAAGGGAAGCATATAAATATTTTTAAAAATAAATAAACAAATACTCTCCCCTCCCAAGCTTTGTGTTATTACAGGGGTCAGCAAACTTTTTCAGCAGGGGGCCAGTCCACTGGCCCTCAGACCTTGTGGGGGGCTGGACTATATTTGTGGTTTTTTTTGGGTGGGGGAATGAACGAATTCCTATGCCCCACAAATAACCCAGAGATGCAAAACACACATTCTGCTTATGTAAAAACACCAGGCAGGCCCCACAAATCACCCAGAGATTCATTTTAAATAAAAGGACTCATTGTACTCATGTAAAAACACGCTGATTCCCGGAGCGCCCGCGGGCCGGATTTAGAAGGCAATTGGGCTGGATCCGGCCTCTGGGCCTTAGTTTGCCTACCCATGTGTTATTATTATGAACAACAAATATACAGGCTGAAAAATTCTTACCCCGCCTTCTTCCTGGTGTGCTACTTTCCTACTTTCAGGTTCGTTTTGTTTTTGTACAGCAAGAGAGTCAAAAATACGTTTCACTGCCTGCAATTTGAAGTGCTACAGCTCTCTCATCTCTGAACTACTAGTTTATTTGCTCCTCATTGTGGATCTGGAGATCCAGATCCTCAGGGAGATCCAGTTACAGTTCCTGTCTTAACAGATGCAGACCTACAACTAAAGCTTCACAAGCAATCATCCCAACTTGGATCCACTTTCTGGTGCACCAGTTTGAAAGGTGCATTGGACGTATAGTTTTGTGACTTAATTTTTTTGAGAATGGCTTTGCCAATTCCCGTGGTTTAATGAGTGGCAAATAAGATGCACATCATAAGCGATGCAGCACACCTGTATTTTATTCTCAAGTGCAAATGATGGTTGTAAGAAGCTTTTCCCAATAAAAGGACACATTGATTTTAACCTAGCATGCCATCTACTGGGCAACATGCTAACCAACAGAATGAAGAAAAGACTGAACGGACTTACTTCCAACTCATAACCAGAACTGCATTGATAAAGAACCATGTCTTTGTAACTGTATCTGTTGCCAATCATTATTCCATGTTCTGGAGCCTCAGGCTTTCCACAGGAAACAGGAGCACAGATCTCGCTTGAAAATAATGGCATCCAGTTACCGTTATTCTAAAAAGAGGGGGGAAAGTATCTCCATGGCTTGCTAAGCAACACAGAAGCAACAAATTTCTTTTTCACAAGATATATAAAGTGTAAACAGTCTAGCAACAAATAAGTTTGATATGCAGAGTTTAAGAAATGACTGGACTGAAGAATTGGGACGTTCACGATTACCTAGACCAGGGTTTCTCAAACTTGGGTCTCTAGCTGTTTTTGGACTACAACTCCCATCATCCCTAGCTAGTAGGACCAGCGGTAAGGGATGATGGGCTTTTTAGAATGGTGTCAGGAGTATGGCATGTCCTGTGCTTTTATAGATGCAACTTGCACTTTTTGGAATTGAGATCTGACGATTAGCAGAAAGGCGTTTATTCATGCAGAAAGCATTATTTGGATCAAGAAATGTTGAGCAGACATTATTTAGCAGAAAGAATTTATTCCAAATTGCTAAATAGCATTTATTATTCTAAATATTCCAAATTTTGTAGACATAAACTGTTCCATGACAAATTACAACGATGCCACCATTGCTTGCTAATCAAGTCGTTTAACAGTTTCCAGGAACTATATTAATCAAAATGTATCTAGAAAAACAAAAGGCTACAACTCCACTACCTAATAGGAGCAGGTCCACACTTCTCTAAGGAGGATAATTTGCCACAATTCTCATATGTCAAGTTTTACTCAGGTGGCATGGAATGCCCGGCCTTTCAAATAACAGAATTAACTTCCTCTAAATTTAACACTAAGGGTGCAATCCTAATACAGTGGTACCTCAGGTTAAGTACTTAATTCATTCCGGAGGTCTGTTCTTAACCTGAAACTGTTCTTAACCTGAAGCACCACTTTAGCTAATGGGGCCTCCTGCTGCAGTTGCACCGCTGCTGTGCGATTTCTGTTCTCATCCTGAAGCAAAGCAAAATTTCTGGGTTAGCGGAGTCTGTAACCTGAAGCGTATGTAACCTGAGGTACCACTGTATACACACTTCACTGAGAATAACTCCCATTCATTGCACTGGGACTTACTTCCGAGTAGGCATGCATGTGCTGCCAGTCTGGAATGGTGCTGTTATAAAAAGGTTATGAGGGAGGATTATTTTCAGATCAATATTTTTTAAAACAGCAATGCAGTTCGGTTTTCAATTAGCAGAATAAGAGCATGGTGTATTACCATAACATTATTTTTATTTTGCTCCTCGGGAATGACTTCAGTAAGCACAGATATATGACTATTAAGACAAGGATTAAAACAGAGCAAAAGTGAGATAAACCTTTACCTGGCATGTGGAAGTGTTTGCTCCATTCAGAATATAGCCTTCTTGGCATGATAAGGTAATGCTCTGGTTCACAGTGAACTCATCACCAGAAATAATTACATTGGTTGTATTTGTTGGCAGGGAGCATTTTCTGGGGCAACAGGAAATACTATTAGGGGACCAGTGCCCATCTTCCTGACAGGTACAGGTATCCATTTCTGTCTCCATCACATAACCCTCCAGACATCTGCAACATGTAAGTCACACTGGGGTCACATAGGTACATATTGCATGCTCTGAACTGCTGAAGTAGATCCTACGGTACATATGTTAGCTGACTGTGATAAAATAAGACGCCTTACATGAGACTTGAAGATAAAGATTTACCGTATTTTTTGCTCTATAAGGTTCACCTTTCCCCTCCTAAAAAGTAAGGGGAAATGTGTGTGCGTCTTATGGAGCGAATGCAGGCTGCGCAGCTATCCCAGAAGCCAGAACAGGAAGAGGGATTGCTGCTTTCACTGCGCAGAGATCCCTCTTGCTGTTCTGGCTTCTGAGATTCAGAATATTTTTTTTCTTGTTTGCCTCCTCCAAAAACTCTTGTGGTCTGGTGCGTCTTGTAGAGCGAAAAATAAGGTGCTTGTCAGGTTGGCAACAGTTGAACAACAAATATTATTCGCATACCTATTAATGATTTCACATACCTATTAATGCATTTCACAATGCATTTCACTCCCTTGAGCCCAAGAGAGGGTTTAATCCGTTTTTGTTTTCAAAGCTCCTTCATAGCAGTGCAAAAGTTATTAATCCATAGCTTGTCCGCCTTCACAAACTTCTCCAGACAGCACCTGCATGAAGCCACCTTCTCAAATAATCAACTAACAGAATGACCAACCAACTCCCAACTGCCACCTCCTTTCCCCAGTGCCCTTTATTCTTTGTGAAATACATTTACAATGCAAACACAAAACAAGCATCTGTTGGGGATGTCTGGGTCTGATGACTTAACAAATCCTACTTCTTGTAAGGGGAGAAAGGAAGCTTGCCATAAAACAACCCGAGCAGGGTTTAAGGAGAATGAGAGGTGCTTCAGAGAACAGTTTGTAAGCCGTTCTTTGAAGTGCCTCCTCATTTCCATTAACCAGTGGTGTTAAAACCCATTAAAAGGTGGGCTGAGCTGTGATGGGGAGGAGCTTAAGGTTAGTTGGGAGTGGAATGGGAGGTTGGAGTGAGCTGTGAGGGGACAGGTGAGGTGTAAACAGAGGAGGGTTTGGGTCAGGTATAAAGGGAGATTGGCTAGGTATGGGGGAAGCAGGGTTAGCAGGTAGGCAGAGCAAAAAGGATGGCAACCTCAAGTTATGTATGTATGTATGTATGTATGTATGTATGTATGTGATGCTAGGCTTTCTAAGACAGACTAGGGCTGGTAAATACAGTGGTACCTTGGTTTAAGAACAGCTTAGTTTATGAACAACTTGGATTAAGAACGCTGCAAACCCGGAAGTAGGTGTTTTGGTTTGTGAACTTTGCCTTGGAAGCAGGACATGTTTTGCTTCCTGCTGAGTGTGTTCCATTTGTAAATTGAGTCCCCTGCTGCTATGGGAAAGCACGCCTTGGTTTAAGAACGCTTTGGTTTAAGAACAGACTTCCGGAACACATTAAATTCGTAAACCAAGGTACCACTGTATATTGATATATCGTACAAAGCCAGTTGGAATTCCATATTGTTGGAAGTCCATATTGATATCGGTTTCATAATTTTTGACCTGGCAACATATCACCAATCATGTTTGTGTGCTATGCAAAAATAATGATTGTGGGGAAAACAGTGAAACCAGGCAAGGTTTCTCTCTATTTCTGTAGTCCCTGTTAACTCTGCCGGTTCAGCTCTCCCCTGCCTCTTGCAAGAGGCAGTGAAACAAAAGAGCAGGTGCTGGCAAAAACCACGATGTCGGATCGGAAAAACCATGAAGCCAACCAGTGACTCTCCATAGTTCCCTCCTTATTTCAGACATCATGATTTATTGGTATGTCGTGATGCTGGAAACGAGGTATCGCCCAGGCCTAATACTCTTTGGCATGTGAACTCTTCTTACCTGTACTGGACTTTGCTCCCATAGGCTTGCGACTCTCCAACAGCAACTGCGTGAAGGACAGAAGGTGGTGGCCCGCAAGTCAGTAAGGTACAACTTGGATATGGCTTGCTCCAGGCTCCCGTTTCCGTGCACGTCAATTCCGATCTCCCTTGCATCACGTAGCCCAGTTCGCAATTATAAACGATGGCGTTCTGGTCTACAGAGCTGCTCCCATTGATGAATGCATTGGGGATCGTTGGCGGGGGGCCGCACGAGATCTTCCCGCAGTGCGGAAAGCCAGAACTCCATCTGCCGGCAGCTTCGCACGTGATTTCTGTGGGTCCTAGCAGCTTGAAACCTTCCAGGCACTGAAACTCTACCCTCTCGCCACAGCTGAAATGGTTGCCTACAACTGCCCCGTTCTGAATCACGGGCACAGGGCATTTGCAAGGGACACAAGAGGGGGCTGTTCCATTCCACATCCCATTAGACATACACTGCCTCACTGGGTTCCCCTGTAACTCATAGCCAGGAAAGCAGATGTACTTTATATATTTCCCATAAGTGAAGACTGAGCCATTCAGAAAGCCGTGAGAGATGTCTTCAGGAGGCCCACAGCTGACAGCCTCACAGAAAGGAGCCTCTCTATCCCAGTTACCGTCAGCCTGACAGATACGTACGGATGCACCACGCAATACATACCCTTCGTCACAGCGATGCTCAATTCTCTTCCCAAAGCCAAATTCCGACCCACTAGTCTGCCCGTGATGAAGCGCCGGTGGTTCGGCGCATTGGATCATCCTGCAAAATGGAGATCTCCCGCTCCATCGTCCGTCTGCAAGACAGACTCTCCTCTGGTCCCCTTCCAGGACGAAACCTTCTTTGCAACTGTACTCGATATGTTTTTGGAACGTATATTCCTCTCCTAGCACTTGGCCGTTCTCTAGATTAGGGATTTGGCCACAGGAAATGGGAAGGCAGATCGGCTCATCCCCATCCCAATTCTGATCGGCCTGGCACGTTCTCTTACCTGGACCATTTAACTGAAACCCAGGGTCGCACTCATAGTGGACCACGCTCCCGTAAGTGCGACCTTCCCCTCTTATTGTGCCATTCATGGGCCTGCTAAGCCCTGTGCATGATGCCACTTTGCAAGTCGGGGCTTCACCACTCCACTGCCCATTGGGCAGACAAAGCCTCGTTTCTGAGCCCATTAGCTTATACCCTGGTTTGCAGGTATACTTTACTGAACTACCAAGCGTGTTCTCTGTAAAATTCGCAAAGCCGTTTTCCGGGTGCGGCAGCAATTCACACCGGCTGGAGGTGCAGACAGGGGCACTGCCGTTCCACATGCCGTCCTCTTGGCAAGCCAGCTTGGCATTCCCTAAGAGTTCATAGCCAGGGTAGCAGCTATACAACACCATAGTCCCATATAAGTACCCTGACAATGGCAGCGTGTTAATGGCCTTTGAATAACTTTGCATGTCTTTCTGGTTATCAAGTATTAGGGAGTAAAAAGGTGGGCTGGCAGTAGGGAACCCCTCTTCAAACCCTCCTCCGTGGTCAAAAAGCTTTTCATTGCTGCTAATTGTTATATACCCCCCGAAATCTATGTGGGGAGGAAGGCCACAATCAGTCGGCAGGCATACTGGGCTAACACTAGACCAACCAGACTCTTCACAAGTCTGCATGGCAAGACCTGAGAGCTGAAATCCTGGCATACAGCTGTATATCACCATAGCGCCATAGCTGTAATCTGCACCTTCGACAAAGCCATTCTCAATGGGCTGCGGAGGATCGCAGTTGATAGCTCTGCAAGAGGGAATTTCTGCATCCCACTCCCTTGTCTCCAGGCAGCTCAGGACACTTTCCCCTTCGAGCTGGAATCCTCTGTCACACGAGTAGGTAACTGTCTGCCTGTAGTGCAGGTCAACGTATGAATATCGGCCATTCTGAATCTCCTTGGGCTTGGAACACTCAATGGGCTTGCACGTTGGCTTCCTTCCAAGCCAGTGGCCATCCTCCCCGCAGAGTATGGTCATGTTCCCCACTAGCTCAAAGCCCGGTTTGCAATTATACAGGGCGGTGCTGAGGTAGGTAAGGCCTTGGACGTCTACAATGCCGTTCTGAACTTCCGCCGGCTGTGGGCACTCCACTGGAATGCATTCCGGCAGCGGGGCGCTCCATGTACCGTCGGCTTGGCAGCTGATGGTCGAAACACCTTTCAGCAAAAACCCATCCATGCACGTGTAGCTCACGGTGCTGCCGAAATGAAGGGAAGACACCACGG
Source organism: Podarcis siculus (assembly GCA_034642415.1). NCBI lineage: Eukaryota > Metazoa > Chordata > Lepidosauria > Squamata > Lacertidae > Podarcis > Podarcis siculus. The sequence goes on along the minus strand of JAXCMG010000131.1, from coordinate 296,227 downwards.
AGTCCGAAAAGGGGATATAAGGCGGCCGAGGGCACAGTACGGCTTGGCAGACAGGGAAAGAATCGTTCCACTGTTGTGACGTCAAACATTTCAATACGGAGGCACCATGCAAAGCAAAGCCCTCTTTGCATGAGAAGTGGACCACGCCTACTTGGCCAGCCATCTCCTTCATGACCAGCTGATTCTCAATTAGTGGTGGCTCGGAGCACTTTGCCGGGACGCATTTGGGGTTTTGTTTTCGGTTCCACACCCCAGAGTTCTGACAAGTCCAGGAGGCATCTCCGATCAGCTCGTAGCCTTCGTCGCAGAAGAACCTGATTTTTGCTCCCACTTCAAAACTTCCTCCCTTGATGAAGCCGTGCCGGAGAGAAGGTGGTTTTGCACAAGTGACAAGGGTGCAGGAAGGAAAGGCTTCACTCTGCCACTGGCGGTTAGCTTGGCAAGTGAATGTTGCGCTTCCATTCAGTTGATAACCAGCATTGCACCGGAATCTCACTTCGCTCCCAAAGGAACGCCCTGTTGCAACCTGTAAAACGGACCAGAACAAACTTTAGGGCTTATAAAACGTCACACACCTAGCACAAACGCTGACTTCTGACAGTTCATAAATGTTAAGGCTCTGATTCCAAGAACAACTGATACCATTCCCACTCCCCCCCCCCACTTAAAGAGTTAAAGATTGTCACAAATTCCAGTCTTTCTCTGTGCAACTGAGGTGGTGCATTAGCTGTGAGGCCAGTTTCATAGGACCGGATGAAACAAAAACTCCAAAAATTTAACGTTGAAAGACATTATTATCAACAAAACACAAATTGAAAGTGAAATAAATGTGCCTGTACACCTGAATAGGTTTCGGTACCCCTTTCAGCACTTTTATGGATGATGAATGGGAAAAAAGTGATATTGGATACATCTTTTGGTTATCCCTACAAATCTGCCCACCATCTGTACAGAAAAAAATACCAGAAAACTCAGCCAGCGAAATGTTTTCTGGATTTCTTAGTGTCCTGTTTAAAAGCACTGCACTTACCAGATTAAGTTGCACATATCTGATTTTTAGAAGTCTGATTCAGAGACTAATGCATTTCCATAACTACCTTAAACAAAAACTCTGCTTTTAATTATTTTTGTCAAGTTCATTGGCCTGGACTTTTAAACTACTGAACCTTCCAGTTGCTAATGCTGTCTATGCTCAAGGCCTTAGCAGTACCTCAATAACTCCATTTGCAAGTTTGGGTGGTTCTCCACAGGACACTGGGTGACAGGTGGGCATAGCAGCGCTCCATGTTCCGGTTGCCTCGCATGTCCTCTTCTTCTCTCCTTTGATATAGTACCCTTTAGTGCAGCTGTAAGCCACAATGGCCCCAAAACTGTAATTTGTGCCGATTGCATAACCGTTTTTAATGCCTGCTGGTTCTCCGCAGCGAACAGGAATGCACTGGATGGTCAACGGAGAAGGGCTCCATTGCCCTCCCCGAACACATTCAATCTTAGCGGACGTGTTTAAGACAAAGCCCTCTGTGCACTTGAAGCTCACAACAGACCCGGCTGCAAATTTGGCCTTGTTTGACGATTCCAAGATGCTGTAGGGTGCAGGCAGCGGTCTTTCGCAGAAGTCGGCGATACATTCCGGAACGTCTTTGTCATCCGGGGGCACCCACTTTCCCTGGGCATTGCACAGCAACTGGGCATTGCCAGCTAAACTGTACCCATCAGTGCAGTAGTAGATCGCTATGTCGCCGAAGAGACGATGGCCGCTTTCTGGAGAGGCATGTTCCACAGGTGGAGGCTCATCGCATGAAACGGCCACACATTGCTGGTGATTCAGGTCCCATTTGCCGCTTGCCAAGCATTCCACAGTTTCAGTGCCAATTAATGTGTAGCTGTGGAATGGAAAGGAAAAGCAACATTAGACTCATAATAGAACGGACTTCTAACGTCATACAGCGGTACTTTGGTTCCTGAACGGCTTGGCTCCCGAACAAATCGGCTCCTGAATGCTGCAAACCCAGAAGTAAGTGTTCCGGTTTGCGAACATTTTTTGGTAGCCAAATGTCCGACGCGGCTTCCTCTTGGGTGCAGGAAGCTCCTGCAGCCAATCGGAAGCCGCGCCTTGGTTTTCGAACGGTTTCGGGAGTTGAACAGACTTCCTGAATGGATTAAGTTTGAGAACCAAGGTACCACTGTAAAAGTTTTGAAATGTACTTAATTTTTATTTTTTTGGGATTGGTGGTGTTAAGTTGCCATGGGAAAGTTTTATTCTCAGAAAGAATGGGTATAAATGATTAAAATGAATTAGATTCTGTAAACCTTGGAAACTAGTGGAGGAGTAAATCACTGTCAAATTCCACTGATTTCAACGAGAGAGTTATTTTAAATTGCCGGGCCTTAAAAGTGTTTAACTTTGGAGCCGCAGATAAAAACAAGTCACAGGTATGGAAGTGTTTTGGCATGCCTGCGATTATTTCTTTCCTAGATATATTTCCTTGGATGCAATTCACTGGCGGTGCTGGGGCTCCTCCTCCTGATGGGTGCAATCTTTTGCCCCCCTATCAAGTAGTTATGACACTGCTAGCTCTAAAACAAATCATTCAGGGAGCTTTGAACAAAAGGTTCTGTTGAGCTAACACACCTTTGAGACGAAAAGGTGGATGCTCTTTTTCAGCCCAAACATTCCTTTCTGGGCAAACATCCAGGAACCACTTGCCAGTGTTACGGGGTCAGAGACTGAAGTGGACAGAGCAATGCATATAAATCTTCCCTTTGCACAGTAGGCAATTTTCTACACACTCTCACACATCCCTCTTTATCCAGACAAGCAAGAGGTAGCGTCAGAGTTGAAGGACACTTCTCAGCCAGGCAAGCACATTTGGGGTGCAAAGCTTTGGAGCTGTGCGATATATTGATAAATGGCGTTCAGTTCGCAATACTGGTTTCAAACAATTTGAGGTGGCAATACATTGCGATGGCTGGGGAGCTGCAATGTATTTGCCATTGCAATTTGCCTGCAGATCAGATGAACAGTTGAAAGAAGCCTTTATGCCCCCTCTGGCTCACGTGAGCCAAAGCGGTATCGGGGCTTTGTAGGGATGGGCGGATATACCTCAGCGATATCCCTTGGCTGCTCCTTCCTCCCCTAAGGTGGGGAGGAAATGTCATTGAAATGCTACTCTGTATTGATCCAGAGTAGATTCCAATGTATAGTTAGCAGAGTAACAACTTAAACACGCTACAGGATCCCCAAAAAGTAAACCAGAGGCTCTGAGACCCCACAGCTAATTCTCCCCTGGTTTCCTCGCTGGCCCAAGTAGGACCAATTCAGCCAGCTAGCCCTGGGGATTATCTAATGCTTATTTCCCCTAAATTGTTTTTTGAATTTTATTGTTATTCATGTTTTTATACTGTATTCTATGCTGCTTTATAATTGTTTTACATTTGTTGTTAGCTGCCCTGAGCCCGGTTTTTGAACTGGGAAGGGCGGGGTATAAATAATAATAATAATAATAATAATAATAATAATAATAATTTCATCCAGCAGAGCTTTACTGCTACTGAAGGCAAATGAGCATAATGGTCACAAATCCAATACATTCAGGATTGTCCCTGTCCATAAGAAATCCAGTTGCAGCAGACTTACCGTATTTTTCACCCCATAGGACGCACCAAGTTTTTTGGGGGGGAAATAAAGAAAAAAAAAATTATTCCCCCCCCCTGCCGCTTGTGGGGCCGGCAGCGGGGAGAAGCGCTCTTCTCCCTGCCGCCCGCCTTCAGACCAGGTCCGGGGACAGCGGGAAGACGTGCTGCGCCTCCCAGCTGTCCCCGGAGCTTGCGGGGCTGGCGGTGGGGAGAAGCACGCGTCTCCGTGCCGTCAGCCTCCAAACCACATCGGGAGACAGCGGGATGGCGGCGTTCTGCCTCCCCGCTGTCCCCCGACCTTGTGGGGCTGGCGCTGGGGCTCTCCTGAAGCCTGGAGAGCGAGAGGGGTCCGTGCGCACCGACCCCTCTCGCTCTCCAGGCTTCAGCGAAAGCCTGTATTCGCCCCATAGGACGTACACACATTTCCCCTTCATTTTTGGAGGGGAAAAAGTGCGTCCTATAGGGCAAAAAATACGGTAACTTAAACTTACAATAACTTATAATAAGTCTAAACCTTAACACTAAGCATACTATGTACAGAACACCACACCAGAAGGAAAAGAGATAGAAAGAGAAAGTGAAACCCAGGCTCCTTCTGGCCCTACTTTTATAGTCAGCATGACCTTGACAGAAGAGATAAGAGAACCAGTTTAAGCCAGCTGTATTCAGCTTCTCTGAAGGAATAACCCAAACATTATGAACCTTCTGCTTGTTTCTTTCACACAAAGAAGCTTCCAGAACCCTCTTGAATTAATGAGAATAGGAAAGATCGCTACACATCAGATCAATACTTTCTGTGCTAAGAAATGCAAGCAGCTGAGATACATTCCAGAGCCAGACAACGTGATATATCAGCATATTGATGTATTTAGCGCTATGCATCACGATGATGAAAACCAGGTATCTCCCAGCCCTACAAAGCACCCAATGAGGGGTGCAGCCTGTAAAAAATTATCAGGGCTGGATAGTGAGGTCTAGAGGGCCACATTCTCTGCACTCCCTAGGCCTGAGGCTCTCCATTACTGCTATCTATTACCTTTCAGTTATCTGACACAGGAGCATGGATTCTGCAATGAGATCTACAATAATCACCACACTTTAAAGACACACTGTGGCTCTGCAGATGCTGCTGGACTATAGCTCCTGTTATCCTGGACCACTGGCCAAGGGCATGGCTGGGGCTGTTGTGAGGGTTGCAGGTCCCCCATCTCTGCTTCGCAGTACGACAGCGTTTAAGAGTTCCGATCTGATTGAGCTCCTTTACATACCCTTCCTTACACGTATAAGTGACGGTGCTTCCGAAAGTGTAGTTGCTCCCAGTAACCGTGGCATCTTTTATGACAGGAGGGAGACCGCAATAAACTGTTTTGCACTCTGGAGGGAGGCTGCTCCAGCCGCCCGAATCTCCGCACACGAGTACGGAAGGTCCTTGCAGGCTACGAAAACAACAGAAATGGGGAAATCGTGAGAGGTGCACATGAAAGCACAAGTGTCTGTTACCATTTTGTCAGATGGCAATGGTGGTTGCTCGTGAGTAACCAGTCAGGACTCCGACCTGTCTTTTACAGGTTTTTATTTTGGTGCAAAACTATGTACAGTGCAGAACCACAAGTTCATGTCTGCCTCAATCGCTAGCAGAATCCAGGAGTGGTTGTTTCCGGGTCCTCCCCCAACATAAGAGCTTAGTAACCCCCAGCCTTTTCCTTCCTTCTTTGCATTTTACACCTCTGCGCAAGGTGGGCAACAGAAGAGGCGTGCTTCCCTCCTGGCTGGCTTGGCCAGGAGTGGTGCTGAGGCTCCCAGCAGCATTCTCTAGCCCTTTCCCCTCCTTTACCCCAGAGGTGTGGCTTTCCCCACCCTCTGACTGACGAGGTGCGGTGCCGGGGCTCCCAGCAGCATCTTCTGGTCCCTTCCCCTCTTCCCCACTGGAGGTGTGGCTTTCCCCACTGCAGGAAGAGGAACTGCTTCACAAGATTTTTGGAGGTTCCCTGTATCCCAACTGCCCCTCTGCCTCCCTTCCCTGTTCCAACGGCAGTCCCCTGAAACATTTCTTTCCTTGAACATGTTGAACTTTAATCAACCATCCATTCGAGAGCACATGGTTAAAGTAAAATCTGTAAAGCCACCCACCCACCCACCGGGTATAAAGTTGCCAAATGCAAAATCCTAAAAAAAGTGACACCTTATATTTGTGCAAAAATATTCCACCCAGCAGATAAGCACATACCCACAATGCATGAAGAGGGGCAGACATAACCTTTCACCCTGCGACAGAGAAACCCAACATGCCTTTTTTCATGGTTCAGAAGGTGGGTAAATTTGTTGCACAGAGATAGGTCTTGCTGTGTTTGCTGAATTGTGGTCATGGTTTGTTTGGGGTTTTTTGTGTGTGTGTCTGTCTGATTAAAAATATATACAGAAAATCTGTTTGCTGCAATACTGTAAAGGGGGAAGGCACATATTTTACTTACATTACTTTTTTTAAAAAAAGAAAGTAAGCGAAACAGATCTTGTAAATGGTGGTTGTTTGCTGCTGTGGAATACGCAGCCGTTTAGAAGGATTTTTCTTTACATTTTGTGAGAGTAGATGGGCAATCCAACTGCAGTGGTGCAGCAGAAACAGCCCGTAAAGAAGTTAAAGTTACAAAACATCTACATCAAATTCAGTTTCCAAAATCCTACATGAAGGTGGCATGGGGGCAGGGAGTAAAGAAATGTGCCCCGGGATATAACAAATTCTGCATTCTGCAGCCACAGTCCAAATAAGTATTTTCTCCCCCCCCCCTTTATGCTTTATTGTTCGTAATTATATCTGTACAACATAAACTCATAATCATCATTACCAATCCGTCAGAAAACACCAATCATCACAAAAAGTATATACATTTTCCAGCAATAAATTTTCTTCACAAACATCTGACTTCCCGTCCCTTCCATATTTCTTTCTTTTAATAAACATATTGCATGATTTTGTTTAGTTGTTTCATAACACAGTATTTAGTGTTTCTATATCTTTCCCCCTTAATATATATTATTTATAGTGTTTACTCAATAGCTATTACTGTATTCAGATTGCAGCAACTTTTTTTTAAGTATCTCTTGAAACGATCCCATTCTAAAATGAACTTTTGCCTAGGTTTATCTCTAATTCTTTTAGAAAGATAGGCTAACTCCGCATATTCTGTCAGCTTCAAAAACCATTCTGATCTAGTGGGGATTTTATCATTCTTCCAATACATTGCTTTGAATTCCTTCGCAGCAGTGGTGGCATATAAAAAAACTTTTCTTACATTTTTAGGACTATCTAAACCTATAACGCCGAGTAGGAATGATTCTGGTTTTTAAAGAAAGTTTACATTCAAGATTTTTTAAAGCTCAAAATAGATATTTAAGCTCAAATACAAATTTTCTGTTCTCTTCAAATTGTTAGTTTCTGTTTGCCACTGAGCAGCTGCTTAGAGTCACAAAGCTCTGTTTACATTCCAGAGACAGTCCAGACTATTGGAAGTATTTTTCTTTGCTCTCTGTGTAGCTTAGTAATAAAGCATAGCATGTAGCCATAAATCTCATCACTTCTGCTGCTTTGATTCTCTGTTGAATGGGGGAACGTGCTTTGGAGCCTTATCAAAGGCTCAGGTGGTTAAACACATCGGGAGGAGAGTAACCGAAGGACTCGGGGGAAGAAAATGAGCTTTATCATCTTGGCCAAGCGGCGATCCCGACACAAATCACTATAACATCCAAGCTGCTGTAAGCCACCATATTTAACTCTGAATTCTAGTGTTTCAGAGTTTTCAACAAGCTTTTCTTTTAAAAAAAAAGAATTATTAATTATGAAGCAATAAAGTCTTTAGTGGGTGTCAAGTTGTCAATATGAACCTTTTGATCATAGGATAATTTGCAGATTTTGCCTAATGAACCTTTTTAAATGCTTGCTTAAAGACTGGTGCTCAGAAGAATGAGCTGGGTGTTAGGAAGATGACTAATTCTACATGACTTTTCCATGAGCATCACCAATTTACATGTGAAGATATTAGAAGATTAAAGAAAATGCCAGATGAATCATTTTGCATATGCTCCATTCAAAGCGCTCCTCCTTCATTTCTACATTTTTATAAAAAAATTTAAAATGCACATAAAATGCTAAGTGCATCTTGGTTTCTTGATTACCTGTAACCTGTGTCGCAAGTGTACGATACATTAGAAAGGTATGTCACGCCACTCATTAGATATTTTCCATTGCTTATTTCCTTTGGGAGGGGACACTTCACTAATTCACAAAATACGGAAGAACGATTCCATGTGCCACTTGCAAGGCACATCGATTCCTCATTGCCTACTAGACTGTATCCTTTATTGCACCTGTATTGAGACAAGAAAGCGCGTTAAAAGCTAGGTACAAGAGCATTGCACTTTCCTTGCATCTCTGTTAGCTCCAATGGTCTTAGTCCCCCCCCCCACTAAATAACTATGGGTGGAATCAAATGGTCCCTAAGTATTCAGTAGATGCTCAATATGTTCAATTCTTGCTGCACGGTGGTTACAACTACTGCTCAAAGGATGCTCTCACTGGCGGAAGAGTGGAGGAGCCAACTTTTGCCAATTTCCCTCGCAGTTGCTTGCATTTTTTGGGAATCTGCTCCATAGGATTGGAGCAACCTTCAGAAAAGTATGGGGTGGCGTTTGGGGAGGGCAGCAAATTGAAAAACATCACATCCGCCAGTGAGATCCTTGGATCAAAAGCCTTCCACGGATAGAAGGAGTTCTTCTTTTGGGGAGAGTGAATACTGTGTCGAGTTCAGTAACTAAGGTAAAAAGGTAAAAAAAACCCTGGATGGTTGAGTTCAGTCAAAGGCAACTATGGGGTTGTGGCGCTCATCTCGCTTTCAGGCCGAGGGAGCCGGCGTTTGTCCACAGACAGGTTTCTGGGTCATGTGGCCAGCAGGACTAAACTGCTTCTGGAGCAATGGAACACCGTGATGGAAACCAGAGCAGCGAAGGTAAACTCTGTTTACCTTCCCGCCACAGCAGTACCTATTTATCTACTTGCACTTTGATGTGCTTTCGAATTGCTAGGTTGGCAGGAGGTGGGACAGAGCAACGGGAGCTCACCCCGTCACTGGGATTTGAACCGCCGACCTTCTGATCGGCAAGCCCAAGAGGCTCAGTGGTTTAGATCACAGCGCCACCCGCATCCCTGGTCTTTATGGATTAAGTTGAGGTCCACAAGACTTTCCTCCTTCCCCAGGCTTCCGAGGGGTTGCAGAGCAAACTAAGATATTACATATTTCCATTGGCTAGTGATGAAATAAAATTAGATTTCTTGTAGCACTCTTGTCGTTATCCTTAGCTGTCTGTTTAGAACCTGAAGTGAGAAGCAGGCTGGGCAGATGTTATAGTATGGAACTGTAGATAAAATTCATAGAAAAACTGAAAATATTATCAATATTTAACTAGTTACCACCATACCTTAATATTTCAAATTGCCTATGTTAGACTTCATCTCATTATTTAACACTTGCAAATATTTAATCAAAGCCCGTCAATGTTTGCAATATAAGGAAAATAAGAAAGAGGAGGTTTTATAATTATGCAGAAAACGTACTTATTTAATGAACCAGAAAAGGAAATGGAGGGAAGTCAGGAGGTGAAAGAGAACCTCCAAAATATGTTTATATATACTGAAAATGTGTCATGATTAAGGTTTATTTATATTCTCATTTTTATTTTTTGTTTTCTTTTTCTTTTCTTTTTTTCCAGATCTGTATTATCTCTATGGAGAATCCCTGGTGAAGTTAAAATTGTAAAATCAATAAAAATAATTTAATAAAAAAGAAAATAAGGAAAAGGAAAGAAAAAATGAAAAAAAAGTACAGTCCTACCTCGACTCCTGAATGCCTTGGGAGTTGGACGTTCTGTCTCCCGAATGATCGAAAACCGGAAGTGAGTGTTCGGTTTTCAAACATTCTTTTGGAAGTCAAATGTCCGGCGCAGCTTCTGCTGCTTCCTGCAGCCAATCAGAAGCCGCGCTTTGGTTTCCGAACATTTCAAAAGTCGAACGGACTTCCAGAACAGATTACGTTCATCTTCCGAGGTATGACTGTATTTGATTATGCTCTTTGGAATTCCTAGCTGTAGCTTTAGCTGCCAAACCAATTATCGTACATAGTGCATACAACTGAAAATATAATGTATGCATTGAATAATCATATGTAGGGCATATAATTTAAAACATGATCGCAATATTCTGCATCTTTTTTGTGCCAACAAATCTTTTATTATAAGAAGCAATAAAATGCAACATGTTTTTATTTCAGTGGTGCCTGTCATTTATGAATAGTTTCAAGGTAGAGAACATGGAAGTTTTAAATATTTCATAGTTATTGATAACTATATGCATGTGTCACTGAGTAGTCATTTATAAAACCTCAATGGACCCTATATATAATTTAATAATAATAATATATAATTTAATAATAATAATAATTCAACAAAAAGTCCTCCCAAAAACAGAACTTATTAAATAAGTAACTACACATCTAGAACCAGATTTATTTGATGTGCAATCCTCCTACCTGTAGATTATTTTGCTACCATATGTAAAATTTGAGCCATCGACAGCACCATTTTCTGGAACAACGGGGACACCACAGGAAACAGCTTTTAAAAAATCAAATAAAAAACACACATTCTTATTAGCATAATTTAACTCAGTTGGGCTTACTAATGAGTAGCGATTTGTAGAATTGTATTGTTAGTTGTGTGAAAATGGGCTAGTTCAGATCAAAATCTAATAAGCCTCTCTTTTTCTTTCTTCTGGGAAACTATGAGCTCTCACACAGGGGCACAGAGATTCAGCAAGGAACAGAAAGCCTTGGGTGATGGGCGGCGATACAGAATAAATAAATCCAGATCACTTCTGGATCCTGTCACTAAGCTCTGCAAAGAAGCTGCAAAAGAGATATTTACTGTACCTCATGGCCTCTCAGGTCACATATACAGTTCAAACTGTTATTAAACACACACAAAATAATCCTAGGAATTGTAGCTTGAGGAATGTGGTGAGAATTCGCTGGTCACAGAACCATGGGTTCCCAGGATTCCTTTGTGAGAGGGAATGACTCTTCAGTCTGCTTAAGTCTGTGCCTCTGTGCTATTTTCCTAGGAAAAGAGCTCCCAGAACTCACCATGAACACCTCCCTTGTTCTCTTATAATGGCAATGGTGCCACTTGAGAGGTGCTGGAACTGAGTTCCAGCTGGGGAAAAAGCCCTGGATGTTGCCATGTTCTTAATATTCTCTATATGTACAGTGGTACCTCAGGTTACATAAGCTTCAGGTTACATACGCTTCAGGTTACAGACTCCTCCACTAAGCCAGAAATATTACCTCAGGTTAAGAACTCTGCTTCAGTATGAAAACAGAAATCGTGCTCCTGTGGCGCGGCGGCAGCAGGAGGCCCCATTAGCTAAAGTGGTGCTTCAGGTTAAGAAGTTTCAGGTTAAGTACAGACCTCCGGAACGAATTAAGTACTTAACCTGAGGTACCACTGTATTTACTTAGTAGATATTTAACCTTCATCCTGAGATCTCAAGGCAGATTACAGATCAATTAAAATACCAGCAACCTAAGAAACAGGCGGAGCAGATAAAACATACCTAAAATCAATGGTAGCTCAATCACAATGTATCTTATTGGAGGTAACCCAACTCAGCTCTTTACAGCAGCAGAAACTAATGCTAGAAACTTGAGGAAGCCCAGGCCAACAGCGAGATCTTAACCTGGGGCCAAAATGGCAGCAGGACTGGAGTACTATATGGGAGAGAGCAAACCATAACGGATTGCTATATGAATATCATCTCAAGAGAGAACTCCTTCATCGTAGTTACGTTCTCAAGTGAGCAGCCCATATCAACTTATGTAGAAGGAGGTTTATGAATTGTCAAGTACATTCGTACCTTGGAAGTCGAATGGAATCCATTCCGGAAGTCCGTTCGACTTCCAAAATGTTTGAAAACCAAAGTGCGGCTTCTGATTAGCTGCAGGAAGCTCCTGCAGCCAATCGGAAGCCCTGCCGGACATTCGGCTTCCAAAAATAGTTCACAAACCGGAACGGTCACTTCCGGGAGTGTTTGGGAGACAAAATGTCCGAGAACTAAGCTGTTCGATAAGCAAGGTACGACTGTAATAACCACTGGAGAACTTTTCAGAGAAAACCACTTTATGCAAACCACTCAGAGATTATCTTTTTGATCAAACAGTATATTAACTTTGCTCAATAAATAAATAAATACCGTATTTTTCGCTCTATGAAGGGGAAATGTGTGTGCGTCCTATGGAGCGAATGCAGGCTCCTTGGCTTCACGGCAAAGTGCCTGACCTGGAAGCCGGAGGAGGAACAGAAGGGTCTGTCCTGGCTTCTGCTTTAGCCGTGTGCAGCCTCTTCTGGAAGGGGGAGCCTTCATCCCGCTGCCCTGAAGAGGCTTGGCGTGGTTATCCCAGAAGCCAGAACAGCCACACGGTATCCCAGAAGGCAGATCCCTCTTGCTTTTCTGGCTTCTGGGATTCAGAATAATTTTTTCTTGTTTTCCTCCTCCCAAAACTAGGTGCACCCTATGGTCCAGTGCGCCCTATGGAGCGAAAAATACGGTAGCCAATTCCAGCCAACCAGGCATTCAAGTGCCTAACATTTCCTTTTAAAGTTTCGTGCTTCTATCCGTACTATCACAATAAGAATGCAGAATATACCTTCGCAGTGCGGTATCTGGTGGCTCCATTCCCCCGACTCTAAACATGTAACTTTGTTCATTCCCTTGAGCTGGTAGCCTGTGTCACACGAGAAACTGATTTCGCTACCAACACTGTAGCTGTCACCGTCCGAATGGCCGTGTTCAGGGTCTCCCGGGTGTTTGCACCTCACTGGTTCTTTGGAATCAGATACAAGGTAAAACAGAGCTTACTGACATCAGGTGTGGCTCATGTGCTTAAAAATGAAAACAAATCATGCAACATTTCAGCAGGTGACTGGGGGCAGGAAAGAAGGCCCAATGCACAAGATCACGGGAATATACAAATACAGTGGTACCTAGAGTTACATACGCTTCAGGTTACAGACTCCGCTAACCCAGAAATAGTACCTCGGGTTAAGAACTTTACTTCAGGATGAGAACAGAAATCATGCTCCGGCGGCGCGGCAGCAGCAAGAGGCCCCATTAGCTAAAGTGGTGCTTCAGGTTAAGAACAGTTTCAGGTTAAGAACAGACCTCTGGAACGAATTAAGTATTTAACCTGAGGTACCACTGTAGAGCACTTCAAAAACAGTTTAATGAACATTTTCAACCACATTTATTTTCTTTGCAGACACTTCACCAATACTGCAACTGAGCCACCTCTTTCACTGAGAGGAATCTGTTTCCTTTCCAGGTGCAATAATACTTCATATATTGTTTCATTTCCTTACACAGAGTGCAATATTGTCTAGTGTGCAATGTGCTGAAACGTGAACCTAGAAGCAAAAATTCTAGTCACAGGTCAACACTTTTTGGCCATTAGGTCATGACTATAACTTGCGCTCTACTTTTGCAATACAGTTGTACCTCGGCTCCCAAACGCCTTGGGACTCGAATGTTCCGGCTCCCGAATGATCAAAAACCGGAAGTGAGTGTTCCAGTTTTCGAACGTTCTTTGGGAAGCCAAACATCTGACAGGGCTTTTGCGGCTTCCAATTGGCTGCAGCCAATGAGAAGCCGCGCTTTGGTTTTCGAATGTTTCAGAAGTCGAACGGACTTCCGGAATGGAATCCGTTCAACTTCCGAGGTATGACTGTATTTGATTATGCTCTCTGGAATTCCTAGCTGTAGCTTTAGCTGCCAAACCAAATTTTGCAGCTTCTGCTTGTAAAAAAAGTCTGTTTGCCCTCCTTGAGTGGGCGCCTTCACAAACGGGACCCTGGACTCCCCTGTGAACTGGCCTATTGCAGACTGGATTGTCCTCCTACGCATTTTTTAAAGCAGTATGTGCTTCCTGGCAGAAAATGTCTCATGTCCTAGGTTTCAATTCAAATTCATATGAGTTTTGCCATTGGCTTTTTGAAGCAGGTATCTTGGGATCTCAGCGATGGATTTCGATAAGAAGCAAACTACAGCAAAAATATAATTCTGCAATGTTTACGGAATACAGACTGGGCAAGTCTCTCCTTTCAGAACCCGCTACTTAACACTCCTTCCCCTGTACCTGCACATTTCTTGCCATCTCCAGTGTAAGGGTGAATGCAGGCACATAAGTAGGAACCGTTTGTGTTACGGCAGGAGGCATGCGGGTCACAGTCTGAGCCAACAGCACATTCATCAACATCTACAAAACAGAAAGTGGGGTTCCTATGAATGAAATGCCTTTGGCGTCTTTCAGCTTTCATGCCCTAAGCTGTCTCTGCTTGCGATGTTTCTTAGCCATCCAAAGATCTTTTCCCATTCTCACTTGCTGCCACTTATGCCCGGGATTTCCTTCCCAGGACACCAAAAGTGGTGAAAATTCCCTCTCCAAACCCCAACCCTTCCCTGCAACTCATCTCCACCTGAAATGACTGCATTTGCTCTTATTTCTCCTTTGTTATCTTAACCTCTCCCTCCAGCGTGGTGTAGTGGTTAAGAGCGGTGGACTCGTAATCTGGTGAACCGGGTTTGCTTCCCCGCTCCTCCACATGCAGCTGCTGAGTGACCTTGGGCTAGTCACACTTCTCTGAAGTCTCTCAGCCTCTCTCACCTCACAGAGTGTTTGTTGTGGGGGAGGAAGCGAAAGGAGATTGTGAGCCACTTTGAGACTCCTGAAGGGGAGTGAAAGGCGGGATATCAAATCCAAACTCTTCTTCTTAACCTCCCCTGTGTTGTTTTTTCCGTTTCCTATCACCAACCTTGATTTAAATTTAGATTGCAAAGGATTGTTGACCTACCTATGTTACTGTCCCAAACATCCTACTCACCAATGGTGCTAGATTAATTAAGGTAAAAAGGTAACAGACCCCTGGATGATTAAGTCTAGCCAAAGGCAATTATGGGGTTGCAGCGCTCATCTCGCTTTCAGGCCAAGGGAGCCGGCATTTGTCCGCAGACAGCTTTCCGGGGTATGTGGCCAGCATGACTAAAACTGCTTCTGGTGCAACGGGACACTGTGACGGAAACCAGAGTGCATGGAATACCATTTACCCTCCCACCACAGAGGTACCTATTTATCTACTTGCACTGGTGTGCTTTCAAACTGCTAGGTTGGCATGAGCTGGGACAGAGCAACGGGAGCCCACTCCGTCGCGGGGATTCGAACTGCCATACCTCCGATTGGCAAGCCCAAGAGGCTCACTGGTTTAGACCACAGCACCACCCGCTCCCCTTACTAGA
The DNA here is from genome assembly GCA_034642415.1 of Podarcis siculus. Lineage (NCBI taxonomy): Eukaryota > Metazoa > Chordata > Lepidosauria > Squamata > Lacertidae > Podarcis > Podarcis siculus. Next base: position 281,202 of record JAXCMG010000131.1, on the reverse strand, counting down.
TTAATAATATAGTCATACTAATAGTACCCTTGGTGGTGCTACTGTCTCAGGGACTCTCAATCTTTGATGCTTTATACAAAGATAACAACTTACATATCCCCAAGAACTATTAAAAGCAATGCATGAAAGAATGTACACATTCTCTATTTCCCTTCCTTTCATAGACTGCTGCTCGATAAAGACACAACAAAACTTATCAGAAACAAATGCCGCACGATGACAAAAAATGCAAACATGTACTCTTGCTATTGTAAGCAATGCCTTCATAACTATGTAAGCTCAACAATACATTTAAACATATTTTGCAGGGGAAGCCTGGTGGGCCACAAATATCCTGCACCTAAAATCCAAAGACCCACATCTAAAACTGGGTGTCCCTGAAGGGGCTTGGGTCTTAAATATCTTGGAACAGCAATTCTTTGTGCTATGAAGCAGATTGCTTTTGAAACAGAGAGGATTTTCAAAAATCGGCTTGCAATAATATGGCATGGGAGGGGTCTGCTCTCTGAAGGGGAAAACAGTTTTCAAAAATCTCACTGGTGGATGCAAGGCCTCAGATGTGCCTAGAATAGGTTTTGGGGACCTGGCCAACAGCCTTATTCAGCCAGATTTGAGTCTGTAGGGTGTGGAAGTTTGGGGGTGGTCCGATGTGGACAGCCAGTGGTGACTACCATCTGATCAACCTGAATCAATGCAGGGCATCCATGCTGGTGAGACTGAATGTGCTGCCTTCAGCAATACTACAGGGGAGATTCCAGAAAATACCACTCACAGAGAGATTATGCCCCTGAGGACAGAGTCATAGGACTCTTGTGTTGACAATACGGTCAAACGTGCTCATGATCTCACCGAGGCAAGATGGCGAAATGGCGCTCCAGCTCCCGCTGTCTTTACAAAGCGTCCTTGAGTCTCCTAATAAGTAATAGCCGCTGTTGCATTGATACGTGATGGTGGTTCCAGCAAAGAAGTCCTCGGCAGAGTAAAATCCGTTTTCTAAAGGAGGAGGCACTCCACAGCTAATCCCTGCAGCCAGACGATATATGAACAAAAGTACTAAGAGGTTAGACGTGCTCATTTTCATCTCTTCTTGATCAGTGCCTGATTTACGTATAAGCTAAACAAGCTATAGCTCAGGGCCCCACTCTCTTGGGCCCCCCAAAAAAATTTAAAGGAAAAGAACCTGGAACGGATTAATCTGTTCTGCATTACTTTCTATGAGAAAGCTCGCCTTGGTTTTGGAACACTTTGGTTTTGGAACGGACTTCCGGAACAGATTAAGTTTGAGAGCCAAGGTACCACTGTACATTTAAAACGCACATCTTCCCCCCAAAGGATTCTCAGAATTGCAGTTTACCCCTCACAGAGCTACAGTTCCCAGCCCTCTTAATAAACTACAGCTCCAATGATTCTTTGGATCAACCAAACAAAATCCATTTACATTTTATGACAGCAGCACAAGAAGGGGCCTTCTGGAAATCACTAAGTGGCTTCCTTGGCAGTGATTGTTTTGTTTTAGTTTAGGATCTTCTGTCTAATACTGCAGCATATCCTCAAGTTAGGAGCATCTTAAGGGTATCCACTTACTTTCACAGCGTGGGAGAGGTTGTGCCCACTGCCCTAAATTGAGACAGTGCTGGACGGAATTCCCTTCTATGTGGAAACCTGGGTCGCAAAAGAGGGAGACTTTTGACCCTGGCTTTGAATTCGTTGATGAAGTTCTCAGGTGAGGTATGGAACCTTCTAAGGGCGGGCAGTCTGAGAACAAAGGAAAACGCACACACAAAACAGCTAAAGCACATTAAAACAAGAGCTCCTGCAATCTCACATGGTTGTGTAACATAAATTAAATGAACCTCTCCATTTAGTTGTTGAAGTTCGCCACACTACTGCCAGATAATCAGCTGGAAGCATGAGAGTTGCAGATTTCTTCACACTTTGATTCCCAAAACCTTACTAGTCTTCCATGCTATGCAAGAAGGTTTGGAAGACATATATACATGCGTCCAATGCTCGCTTTCAGAAAAACATAAGAGTATTATCTGTTTCAACATCCAAGGTTAAAACCATTTTCACAAGTGAAAAACAAACAAACAGCAAAACAGAACGCGGAGCCAAAATAAGATTAAAATTTCTGTTCCAATGAATGACTGGAAATCTCTCCCATTTGACCCAATCCTAAACTTTACTCTTTCAACATCTCAATCCAGGAAACCATAAATATTTCGCTCAAGGTCCCAAGGAACATTTATTACACAACAGTGGAATCCGAAGAATGAAGACGGAATGTTCCAGTCATTAAATGAGCAAGTGTAACTGTGAAAGGCTAGTGGGCCACAGGGATAATAATATCATAGGTTTTACACCACTTAAGGAGCACCACTATACCAGCAATTTATTTATTTTTTGCTTTTTCTGCTTTCAGGGACTTATTTCAGTACTGAAACAAGCTTTGCAGGTGCTGCCGGAAGCTCTTTCTAAAAGCCCAGTGATCAGCTGGTTGTCAAGTCATAGCAACATACGAAAAGCCTATCTGACAGTCACATAGTTTGTGTAGCTAGTGTCAAGGAGATAAAGCTCTGGCCCACTGGGCTGAAAAGGTTTCCGACTCCTACCTTCGGGCAAATGTGTAAGACCTTGGAGTCCTCCCCTCAGTCCTTCTGCTCCTCCAAACAAATTACAAGGCAAGCTATGCATGACACACTAAGCTGGAATCTACACGCATATAGAAACCATTCTGAAAATGCTTTTTTAAAAAATACATTGAATTTTCCATAAGGCTCACCATCGCCAGCTAGTGTCCCATTGTATATTGCACTTAAAACACACTTAAAACATTTCATTTGCAGCTGTATAGCTGAGTCCTCAGTTGAACAATGGCTTAATTGACAGCAGCAACACGACAGGAGGAGCAGGAGCAACGCAACTGTGACTTACCCTTAAAAGACCCAACACATTGTCGCTAAGTCCTAGTTTGGCTGGGCATGCAATGAGGCACCTCTGACTAGCTTCCAGGGTGCATCAGGATTTCCTGAGCAGAGTTTTAAAACCATTGCATTATATTACAAAAACACTTTTAGGAGATAGAGCTCTAACCAGCACAGAATACGCTCTTGGAATCGATCTTCACTCTTCCAACAACCCCAGGAAGGAAATCTGGCCAGGCCAACACATTGCCCTTTTGGAGTTCTTCTGGACAAGAAGTAGCCAAGGAATTCACCTGATAGTTCAAGAGAAAAGGGACAGATACAAGCTTGTCAATTAGTTGATTCATCCTCTTCCTTCTCACCACAATGATCAGCGAATGATCAAACTGAACAAACCCATGTCTACTGTATCTGAACGCAAGACCTTCCTTTGAGAAACACTGGGGGTGTTGGACACACAGTGTTGTGCAGAAATGGTTGGAAGAATATCTGTTCCTCGCTTATTTCCTGAAACATGGATCAGGCAGGAAAAAAGACAGTCTAGCACAGGGGTAGGCAAACTAAGGACCGGGGGCCGGATGCGGCCCAATCGCCTTCTCAATCCGGCCCATGGACAGTCCGGGAATCAGCGTGTTTTTACATGAGTAGAATATGTCCTTTTATTTAAAATGCATCTCTGGGTTATTTGTGGGGCCTGCTTGGTGTTTTTACATGAGTAGAATGTATGCTTTCACAGTGGTACCTCAGGTTAGATACGCTTCAGGTTAGATACGCTTCAGGTTACAGACTCCGCTAACCCAGAAATAGTGCTTCAGGTTAAGAACTTTGCTTCAGGATGGGAACAGAAATCGGGCTCCGGCGGCGCGGCAGCAGCATGAGGCCCCATTAGCTAAAGTGGTGCTTCAGGTTAAGAACAGTTTCAGGTTAAGTACGGACCTCCGGAACGAATTAAGTACTTAACCTGAGGTACCACTGTATTTAAAATGCATCTCTGGGTTATTTGTGGGGCATAGGAATTCGTTCATATTTTTTTTTCAAAATATAGTCCAGCCCACCAGGTGGTCTGAGGGATGGTGGACCGGCCCACGGCTGAAAAAGGTTGCTGACCCCTGCTCTTGAATATTGACACCCATTTCAGAAAAACAGAGTGTTTTCATGAGAAAACAGAGATCTTGGAAGTCATTAAAACTGTTACATAACAACCCCAACACTCTAACTAACTCTACAACATACGGCAACTAATTGCTTTCAACTAAAAACCTGTTTAAAGTGATGTATGACCCGATACATAAACAAAGAACTTCCACGCTTTCCCCCGGCGGTAGCTGTGGCTGTAAGGTAAGCTCTGAAAATGGTCCGCTACTCACTTGATCCGAAGAACCCCACAAAATCATGCACAAAATCCAACCTTTGTGTTCACTTTAAGAACACACGTTCTTAAAACCTGTGTGCTCAAGGGTCTGGATGTAGACTCTCTGGTAACTGAGCACATTCAGGTTAACAAAGCTCCCAAAATGCGCAGGCGGACCTACAGGGCTCATGGTCGCATGAACCCCTACATGAGTTCTCCTTGCCACATTGAGATGATCCTCACAGAGAAGGAGCAAATTGTCCCTAAGCCAGAAGAGGAAGTTGCTCAAAAGAAGAAGATATCTCAAAAGAAACTGAAGAAGCAGAAACTGATGGCTCATCAGGAATAAACATCTATTCAGTTCACAAATAAAAAAGAAAAATTTTAAGTTAAAAAAAACCCAACCCCCCCCCAAAGAACTTCCACCCACTCTCATAGAAGTTGGTCATTTGAAGAAGGTCTGGTTAGCTTCCCTCCATCCTGTAAGTGGTAGCCATGTTAGTCTGCTACAGCAAACAAAACAAAACAAAACAAAAACACACCAGAGTTTTGAAGTGCTACAGGCTATAGTTTATGAGGTGTGTCTGCTTCCACTGATAGATCAAGCACAGTTTAGGGTTTGGATGACACACTAAGTTGTGGTTCATAAAAATGCCACAGGAGGATGAGTGAGCCTGGGGGAAGCCAGGCTCATTCTTGTCTGAACACAGCCACTACCTTCCCATTTCATTACTGCCAACGTGGTTTTATTTTTCACGGATATAAAACAATTCTGAGCAGCTGATGAGAGAAAGAGCAAAGGATCAGGCCCAGAATGTGGGAAATTGCTTAATATCTTTTCATTTGCCAGACAGTGCTCTCTCGAGCTTCAAAGGAACCCAATGAAATGTTACATATGTACCTGTTCTGGGGACAGAACATAACCCCAAATGTTGAGCTGGCTAATTGAGCCGACAAAAGACTCTGCTGGATTAAATCCTTCCCCTCTTTGGTCCTGCTCCTGTCCAAGAACTAATGCACCCCCACCTATTCACAAAAGAAAAACAGAACAAGAAGATAACTGAATTGGGTCCCACCTTCTGTGCTGTAATTGAAAAGCGTAAAAAGCCCTCTCAATCAATATGCATCATTGTTAAGTAATATAATCAAATAAATATGGAAAGGTCCATACCAGGGATTTCTGATCCTACAGATAAACCACTGCCTCCATCGGATAATTTCCCATCGATATATACTCTCCAAGCTCCATCAAGGCTTGACCAGGTCACAGCAATGTGATGCCAATTACCATCGTTCACAGAAGGGCAGTCTGTAATACTCTCCTTCCCATTCACATAAAGAACCCACCTAATTAAGAGAGAGAACGAAAAAAAATGATTCATCTTTGCCCAGGGATAAGGGGGAAAAAATGATTTAAATGTGAACCTTCAAAATTTGCACTTTCTGAAATAATTTGCAAAATGAAACACAGCCATCCTTTGAAATGCACACCTCTCTGAATTTTCCAGTGCAGTTGTCCAGCCAAGTAATGTGTATTTTTTAAAAGCATATATTAGGGTAAAGCATGTACACAAAAATGCTTTGTATTAGGGGAAACTGCTTCACTGAGAAGCCTGATTACCTGAGAAATTTTCAAGGCTGTGTGTGCAGCAAATTACAGCTCTGCCCATGGAGAATTACGTGGTCCCCAAGAATACTGAAATTCATCTAGAGGGTAACACAGCACTGTTTTCTACTTCACACCTACCCGTTGTAATCTGTAAGCAGAAAGGCATTGTCACTTCCATTTTCCACCGCGTAAGAGATGGGAGTCCCATAATTAGTAGTATCTGCCGATTTCATCCAGAACGCACAAGTGATTTCGCTGAGCGAGGGGAGGACGCTGTCAAGCATAACATAGCCATAGATCCCAGACACGTCAAAATCCAGATTAAATCTGGAAGACTGTTCTGCAACAAACGGGAAGGGGGAGGGGAAGTTTCACTTTTTCAATGGCTTGCTAAGAAGCATGCTTGCCTTCAAAATGAACAATTTTGTTTGCTTTTCCACTTATGCTTCCTACATTAACGAACTACAGTAGTTGATCCTGAGACAATCCTAAAATGCCTGGTTTCTGTAAGAAGCACCAGCCTCCAAACTTATAGCCACAAATCTAACATTCCCCTTTCTAAGGAACTGCGAGCCGGCAGAAAACATGTCACTTTCTTGTTTTCGGATGGGATTGACTGTAACAATCTGCTTTGAAGTTGGATCTCGCAATGCCATCCCAAGATCCTTCACCTCTTGCCTACAGAGGTACCATCTGTTGCATCAAAGACAAACTAAGATCTATGGATGAAGGGTGTGATAGAAATTTAATAAATAATAATAATAATTGTTACGTACTGAAGTTCTCACCCTGGGCCAGCAGGGGGATACTGTAGATAGTTATGCAAATGAAGGATCGAAAGTGACGTTCAGTGATTGGATAGTTTGTATGCAAATGAAGGATCGAAAGTGACGTTCAGTGATTGGATAGTTTTAGAAAGTTGCAACAGTTACGTTGTTCTGGAGCTCTATATAAGCAGGCTGACTGAGCTCCTCAGTTCAGTTCTGGACTTTGAATAAACAAGAGCTGTTTGAAGAATCGCTGTGTCGTCTGATATGTTCACCCACAACTTAACAATAATAATAGCAACTACATCTTGGATTGCCATCAGGACTGAAGCATGCAGTCAGGGGAAGTTTTAAGCCTTCCTTCTCCACCTGCCATCACAAGGAAAATGCCCCTCCCATAATTAATATTTTTTAAAAGGCTCCCAGTGTTTCATGGTAGCAGATCAAAGCTTACTCTTATCACGCAATGTGTTACACTGATTGGTAGAGGAAACGGAATAACATGCAGATTTTCAAAGCTTTGGCAAGGAGAAATGCTCATAATTTGTTAGGGACCAAAAAGAATTAATGGCAGGGCTGCCTTTTCCACAAAGTGCAGGTATAGCATTATTTATTGCAAGACGAAAGCTGCAGTATCATATATGTGTGCTACAGCACACCAACATAATATAAAGCAGAGTAGGAATAAAATGTTTTCCATGGTAGCAAGGACTGAATGCATTGCACTGTCCAAAATCTGCTCTGAAAAATTGCAGGGAACCATTGGTGATTCTGTTGGTTGGGCAGAATTTGTTCTGCTTATGCAGTAGCTTTTTGCATTTGGAGGAAATCCAGTGGTAACACTGGAGTTCTGTACTGTTATAAGAAATGAAATTGCCACTTGAGGAGAGACAAAAACTCTATATGCCGGTTTTCTATTTGCAAAGGTTTCCTTTTTTTTTTTTTTTTAAATCGTTTTTATAAATTTTCCAATAAAAAACATCCAATTAACATATCAAATCAGAATCCAATAAAAATAATAATAAAAAAGGTCGAATTATCTTCCAAATTGTAATTATTAATTTTTCGGACTTTTTCGGACAAGTCCGAAAAATTAATAATTACAATTTGGAAGATAATTTGACCTTTTTTATTATTATTTTTGGACCTTGAAGCGTAACTCCAAATCTCAATCCTGCCTCTGGTTGTGATTTCCATATTTCCACATCTCAATTTTAACACTCTAACTTCTTATCTCTGGCTCTGCGATTCTTTATCACATCAGAAATCATATATCCTTTCATTTCCTCTTTTTAATGGGATTGGATTCGGTATTTAAATCATTAGGATCATGAACACTGCCCTTTGCAAAATCTCCTACATTCACAGCAGCCGTCTGGTATCAGTTCAAAACTGCACTAGCATTGCCATGAAGCTTTGCCAAGCCTTCCTTCTCCTGATACTTTGGTCCTGTGTACCTGTTTCACACCTGCTGCCTGTAAAGCCAGGGGGACATTTACAAATGTATGCGTTCAAGGCATCCACACAAGTCGCCTGGTTTGCACAGGGATTGGAGTCACACTCATTTATGTTCACTTCACATTGTGGTCCTGTGTATCCTCTGACACAGTGGCACCTGTGGACCAAAAAAACCAAAAGCACCTTTTAGTACAGCAGCCCAGAAAACAAAATCCTGGCTGTTCTGAGTGAAATGAGGGAGCAAAGCAGAGGGGGAAACTGGTGCTACGAGTTCAAAGCAGCCTGGGGGAAACTGGTGCTACGAGTTCAAAGCAGCCTGAGCAGACGGCCAGTTTGAAAAAAACAAAACCAATACAGTGGTACCTTTGGTTGCGAACGGGATACGTTCCGGAGCCCCGTTCGCAACCTGAGCAGAACACAACCCGTGTCTGCGCGTGTCACAATTCGCTGCTTCTGCGCATGCGTGTGATGTCATTTTGAGCGTCTGCACATACGCGAGCGGCGAAACCTGGAAGTAACCCATTCCGTTACTTCCAGGTCGCCATGGGACGCAACCTGAAAACACTCAACCTGAAGCAAACTCAACACAAAGTATGATTGTAGTTCACTATTTTGATGTGCTTTCGAACTGCTAGGTTGGCAGGAGCAGGGACCGAGCAGCGGGAGCTCACCCCGTCGTGGGGATTCGAACCGCTGACCTTCTGATCGGCAAGTCCTAGGCTCTGTGGTTTAACCCACAGCACCACCTGCGTCCCTCTGCTAGGGAGGAGGCACCCTTAAACTCAACAGGGCTTATTACTGGGGAAAGACACGTACAGAGCTGTGCTATAAATGAAGCTAATGCTTGTCGCTTTTTACCTGTAGCCATTGATAGCATCACTGCAGGTGCCTCCATTTTCACAAGGCCTGCTGAGACATTCATTAATGTTTTTTTCACAGAGGGTACCAATAAACCCAGACGGACACTTGCAATAGAAACCTCCAACCCGATCCTCGCAGGTAGCTTTGTTTAAACAGGGGTTTGAAAGGCATTCATTTATCTCTGCTTCGCAGTGAGTACCTGAGAAGAAAGGTGTAAAGAAGAAAGTTAGGGGCGGGGGAATAGGAGCATAATGTTTTTATTGGACAATTTCTAGATTTCAGGAACTTTGACAGATTAAAAAGAACAGAGATGAAAACTAAAGAATATTCCAGAAAATAATAATAATAATATATTTATACCCTGCCCTCCCCGGCTAGAGCTGGGCTCAGGGCGGCTAACACCAGTAAAATTACAGTAAAAACATAATAGGGGGAAAACACTCAATTTAAAATACAGGTTAAAATGCAGTTTAAAATTCAGCCTCATTTTAATGAAAATGAAAACAACAACAGTGATTTATTGGTTATGTTAAACACAATACTAACAAATGCACCTTTCCTCAGCAAAACACACTGGGGGAAGTTATTTAGGAGTTGCAGGAACACATTTTGCTAGCATATTAATGTTTAAAACCTTTGCCAATCTTTTTCATGTAATGCAGCAACACATTTTGCTAGGATATTAATGTTTAAAATCTTTGTCAATCTTTTTCATGTAACAGAGTTCCTGTTCATAACGTTAAGAGACTGTGTGAATCTGAAACGAAAGCTGTATCTTTATATTTCTTTTCAATAAAAGCTGAAATCCTCTCAATTCTGTCAGTACAGAATACACTGAGGCTGTATTTAAACAGAAATGTCTGAAGTAGTGGTGCTTCTAAACAAGCAACGACAAAAATAGCCCGGTGTACTTCTTACTACACACATCAGAAGATGAAGCTTACACCTTCAGGCGTTTTCTCCTGCTGATGTCTGCATAGAAACCTGCTGTTAAAGGCAGAGGAACAATATAAAAAGCTGGCAACTCTTAATACAAACCAATCAGTTATTTACCCGTGAATCCTTCTGCACACAGACACTGGTAAGAGTTGGTACCATCAATGCAGACTGCTTCATTCAGACATGGATTTGAACTGCATTCATTTACTTCTTCTTCACATTGCAAGCCTTCAAGCAATAATGGTTACAGAGCAATGTTAACAGTTCATATGCATGGAAGAGGCAACCCTAAAAAACACTGAATTGGCGTTCTAAAAATCTATTCCGGTTGCACAGAGTCTCCATGTTTCATTTACCACTTATTATGTGGTTCCTCGTGTGCTTTCCACCCACAGCATGAGATTCCAGGTTTCAAAGTGAGCCATGTGGCACACCCACATTGCACAAACTACCGTATTTTTCGCTCTATAGGACACACTTTTCCCCCTCCAAAAATTAAGGGGAAATGTGTGTGCGTCCTATGAAGCGAATGCAGGCTCCTTGGCTTCAGCGATAGCAACACGAAGCCTCTGAAGCGCAGAGGGAGCGCTCCCTCTGCACTCTGGAGGCTACGCGTTCCTTTCGCTGAAACCTGGAGAGCGAGAGGGGTCGGTGCGCACCGACTTCAAGGATAGCCGCCTGAAGCCTTTGGAGCGCAGCGGGACCTCGCGCTGCACTCCAAAGGCTTCGGGTTCCTTTTGCTGAAGCCGGGAGAGCAAGACTCTCCTGGCTTCAGCAGAGAGGGAGAGCTGCGCAGCACCCCTTCAGCGAAGTGGGAGGAGAAATGGAAGGGGCTCCGTTTCTCCTGCCGCTTCGCTGAAGGGGCACTGAGCAGAGAGGGGGAGAATTTTTTTCTTGTTCTCCCCCTCTAAAGCAAGGTCCGTCCTATGGTCGGGTGCGTCCTACAGAGCGAAAAAGACGGTATTTATTGTTCTCCAGTACTGCTAAGGAATCTGACAATCTTCTTTCTTTTTGCAGTATAAATTAGAGCTCCTTGCTGGACACTGCATCGGCTCAATGGGCTCGGTTTGTCACAAGTTCTGCAAGGCAAAGCTTTAATTCCATTTTCATTTTCTCAAGGAGGATTTTGCTTGAGTTGATGCTCTAGTCTAGATGTCATGCTAAGTTATAGTTAAGTGCTACAGGGACAAGCCTGAGTGGCAGTTGGGTTTGTTTGCTTTGTCACCCCAGTACAGCCACAGAAAAGGAGACTAGAGGCAGCTAGAATAGGATATGCCCAGAGATGGTAAGAGGGAAAAATACCCCTAACACCCCCCCAAAAAAAACAAAGGATGGCAGATGAAACTGATAGAATATGTAGAAATGGCAGAATTGATAAACAGAGTTGGAAATCAAGATGAAAAAAAGATTTAAGAAAGACTGGAAATGTTTTGTAGATTATTTGGAAAATTATTGTAAGCACATTGAAAAGCTAACATTAATAGAGTACTATTTTCCTTGTATAAGACTATATTTCCCCCCATTTTTTTTTAAGTTTTCCGTCTTATACACAGAATGTTGCAATATATAAATACATTTATTTCTTAATTTAGTCCCAAAACAGCTCTTTAGTCCCAAAACAGCTGGAGGGCCAAGTTTGGCCATCACTGCCATAAAGTAATAAACAACCTAAATGTGATTCTCCTTTTTTGCATAAAAAACCAGAACACCCTTAGCTTTTGCTAGACCTAATTTTGCTACACCACTTTCGTTTTTGTTTTTGCCAAATTACTCTGTAAAAACTTGCTCATATTTATTCCTAGCGCCTGTTTCAAGACTGACAATCTGGGAATACTGAACTTTTGCACTTTTTATTGTTCTGTTGGAAGAATATTTCAGGAATTTCTTATCATTTTCATTATGATTGCACACTGTTTTTAAATTCTCTGGCTCTTAAATGATTTTATCCGTTTGTATTTTATCTTATCAAGACACTCTGAGAGTCTTTTATACCAAGTGACTAACAAAGTATGGAGTTTCAGCAAGTGAAAGGTCAACTGAAGAGACCACCTGATTTTGTGTTAAGAAGGTCGCTGCATCAGGAAGTCAGGAAGTACTGGCCTGAATCAGGAGAAGGCAGTTTCATACGCTCACGAAAACTGAATTCTAAAATAAATCTCCTAGATCCTACCACCAGCATTTTTATCTCTATAAATACAAGTGCTAAATCTTAGACTGTCAGCACAAGCCCAGCAATTTCGACTTTTGACCCAGTCTGGTTACTGAAGCTAAGCAGACCTCTCTCTGTAAGCTGCCAGGATATGAGAACCATCTATAAGTTGCAAAAAGCAGGGTATACGGACCATATCAGTGGGACAAGCTTTAAGATAAGTATGAATTGCAGCCTCTGACATCTTAAATAAGCCATTTTTTGGTATAATCAGAACTTCTAAAACATGCACCCATAAAAAGTGCGCTGAATATTATATCATCAGCAGACTGAAAAGGTCCAATTTCTTGGAACTAACGAACTTATTCCACAGAAGGCAAATAATTTAAAAGCGAAATCAAGTACAGTGGTACCTCAGGTTACATACGCTTCAGGTTACATACGCTTCAGGTTACAGACTCCACTAACCCAGAAATAGTACCTCGGGTAAAGAACTTTGCTTCAGGATGAGAACAGAAATTGTGCTCCAGCGGCACGACGGCAGCAGGAGGCCCCATTAGCTAAAGTGGTGCTTCAGGTTAAGAACAGTTTCAGGTTAAGTACGGACCTCCGGAACGAATTAAGTACTTAACCTGAGGTACCACTGTATGACCAACACTTGGTTTTTTCTTCTTCTTTTTAAAGTATGCAACCTGGAGTTGACGCCTGAGTTCATCATTTGTCACCTGTATAGCCTGGCTGGCACTGGCAAATGAAAGTTGCATTGCCATCCTCGCAAATCCCTTTGTTGAGACAGGGGTGTGACTTGCACTCATCAATATCTGTTTCACATTTTAAGCCTAAAACACAACCCAAAAGAACACAAAAGAAAAAAAATATATTGGGGTTACTAAGGAGGGGCAGGGGAAGAAACAGCAAACTAAAATTCCAAATGAATATAACACAAATAAATAAATAAGTATATACGAAAAGGTTGGGATTCAACTTGTGAGTCTGTCAGAAGATGTCCTTTGCAAGGGCTTCTACTTGTGCAAAATGGCTTCCACCCCTACTCTACTCTCCTTTCCCCACCCCAACAACCCATATATTGGCTGGGTGTGTGTGTGTCTGGAAAGGCCCGCACCCCATTCCTTTTACATATCAGGACACTTGCTGTCTTTACGATTTCCACTAAAGACCCTCCTTTTTTCAACGACTCCAACTTTTAAGTGAAGTTTCTAAACCCCATCTTGTATCTGTTCAGGATGCGAAATGGTTGCTATGCGTGTTTTGATTGTTAAGTTGCTTCAAAATCTTTCAAGGGAAGCAGCTCCTAAATGAAATGTGAATAAATAAATAAAAGTTTCTAGCTAAGCAAAGTGCTGCTTAAATGTAAATGCACAGTATTAAAATACGTTTTATGAAAACAATTCATGCCATCTAGCTAAAGTTATAGGACATGCAGCCTGGTCTTGTTTGTGCCTTCAGAAATGGTTCCTACTGAGTTGTTGTCACTTAATCCTATACACCAGGGATGGGGAACGTGGTATCTTCTACATGTTTGGACCAGCATGCCCAATGGTCAGATGATGCAAACTGTAGTCCATCAACATCTGGAGTAGGGTTGGGGGTTAGATTATCCAAAACTAGTTTGAGGTCCATATCATGATATCGGTTTCATAATTTTTGACCTGGCAATATATCACAAATCATGATGTGTGTTGTGTGTGTGGTATGCAAAAATTCCAATGTGGGAGAAACCAGCCAACGCTTCTCTCGATTCCTGCAGCTCCTGTTAACTCTACTGGCTAAGCTCTCCCCTGCATCCTGCAGGGGGCAGCGAGTCACAAAAGCAGCCGCTGGCAAAAATCATAACGTGGGGGAAACTGTGAAGCCAGCCAATGCCTCTACACAGCGAGATCCTTATTTCAGACATTGTGATATATCGTATAGTGTGATGCTTAGCTGGTGATAGATCGTGATGCTGAAAACCAGGTATTGCCCAGCCCTATTCTGTAGGGCCACAGGTTCTCCATCTCTGCTACACACAGTAACTAGGGAATATGCACCAACAAACTTGGTGGGACCCTAACCTTAGGAGCAGGCTGCACATCCTATTAATACTGATGTATCAAGTTAATCATTACTAACAAGCTTCAATGCTTTCCATAAAAGTTAGTCACAAACAGCTGTACTGGAGCCACAGGTGCAAGAGCTCACGGTGGAAAAACCCCCTAATACATTTTCTCTCCTCCCACTCACAATTATTTGGATCCAACCCTCTGTGTGCTGTACAAGTTGCCAGTCGACACTATCGTTTACCTTCATATCCAGGGAAGCATATGCAGATGTACCCACTTCCAACATGCTTGCAAGTTCCATTTTTGCACGGTTCCAGGAAACACTCGTGGAATACCTGTTTGCCAATGAAAATAACACAGTTTATTAAGGAAGAAAAATTCAAGCAAAGGGAACCATGAAAGCAACAAACTGGTTTACCCTCCCCAGAAGCATAAGCCAGGCTAGCTAAATAATTAAATAAACCTCAAGTCCTAGTAAGTTACATAAGATTATTCTATCATATGCTTGAAGCTTTGTAGGGTTTTGTCCAAATCGAGTCTTGGGCTAAATTTAGTGTTTTCCATGGCTTGAAATATTCCCAACTGCTTGGGTTGAATTGCAGAACACACTGATTGAACAGGGAGAACTGTTCTGCTTTCCCCATGCACAGTTTTGGCAGCTTCTAGTAATGGATGACACTGAGACACCTGTTGCAAAATCACCATTCAGTTTTCACAACCGAATGGGATCAGATGGCAGTGATGGGAAAAGATGCACAATGGAGGAGGAGGAAAAGTAGTCGTCGTCATCAGCAGCACCAAGAACAATGTTATTGAAAAAGCACATTTCCGCAGTGAGTATTGAAAAACCCTCAAAAGGAACCGCACATTTTGACACTCATGCAAACTGACACAAAAACAAGGCAAGGAGTTTTGGCTCATTCCTGCAACTGTAAATTGTATGCAAAATTGTAAAGACAGTGCAGAGCAGAGGTTAAAAAGAACTGGTGAGACTCGGGTTCAAAACTATACTGTACTTTGCCATGAATCTCAATGGGTAACTGTGGGCCACTCACTGTCTCTCAGTCTAACCTACCTCAGAGTTGTAGTGAGGATAAAAGGGAAAGAGACATGTATTGTATTGTATTTATATTTTATTCTTATTTATAGATTTGTCTCCTACTTTTCAAGAAATCCCCCTTCCAAAGCAATTTAGAAGCCACATGTCAAACATGCAAAATTTAAGGTATATTATTTCCTCTAGCTCCTTGGGGGGAAAAGGTGGGACAGAAGGTAAATACAGAACAATAATATTACAAGAGACAAATACTGAATGCATGCAAGATGTTTTCATTTTTTAATACTAATGCTAACTTTAGACAATTATGACGTTTGTTCTTGCCTGGCTGCTGATTTGGTATTTGTTGCTGATGTTTTCTGGGGAGACTGGCAGTGCTACACTCTCTTCTGCTGCAGAGAAAGTAGATCCAAAACCTAAATAGGATTGAATGAAAGCAACTGTAAAAATTCCACTGACAAGGTCCTCTGAGTCAAGGTTGTGACATAATCAATGATACAGCAATGGAAAAAGAATCAGCCTTGATTTGTGCAGATATAGATAGATCTATTCAATTACTGTGTCAATTGAAGCATGCGAACCTGACAACCACGAATGTGTGCCTCAGCTAGACTCTGTTGTCTTTGAGCAGGGAACTATTGGTTGTTTAGGGCCACACAAGATGTGACGGCTTCTTCCCACACATACAGCTAGATAATTCTACTTATGATCTCTGTCAGTTCTTCATTCCTAAGTCCATTCTGTCTTGTTTTTGTTTGCTTGAATATGTGGACTTAACAGAATTCTCACCCATCCTTACACGAGCTGCTCAGTTCTCCCCAAACATTTCTTGCAGGCTAGCATCTTTCTATATGGCACGCGAGTGGCGCTGTGGGTTAAACCACAGAGCCTAGGACTTGCTGATCAGAAAGTTGGCAGTTCGAATCCCCGTGACGGGGTGAGCTCCTGTTGTTCGGTCCCTGCTCCTGTCAACCTAGCAGTTTGAAAGCACATCAAAGTGCAAGTAGATAAATAGGTACCGCTCTGGCGGGAAGGTAAACGGCGTTTCCATGCACTGCTCTGGTTTGCCAGAAGCGGCTTAGTCCTGCTGGCCACATGACCCGGAAGCTGTACACCGGCTCCCTCGGCCAATAAAGCGAGATGAGCGCCGCAACCCCAGAGTCGGTTACAACTGGACCCAATGGTCAGGGGTCCCTTTACCTTTACCATTATAGCATCTTTCTGGGGGCAAGCTAAGGATGGACAAAGGTTTCTGTTGTCACTTGCGTGCCTCTTTCCCTCAACCCATGTGTTTTCGGGGGGGGGGGGGAACTTGTTAAACACTTGGATCGGCTGCTAACACATCTAGTTTGACCCAAAATCCCACTAACATTTCAGTTTGAACATCTCAGCATCTTTGCTCCTAGAGAACTAACACCAGTCTTCAGGTCTCGTGCGAGAGGTCTCGAGGGCTTTGGCAATGTCTAAGGAAGACGCGACCATGTCGGAACTATGGGTCTTTTAACTGTCTTAATTCCCACTAGATTTCTCAGTAAACCTGACCCTAGTTCAGGGTTTCCCAAACTTGGGTCTCCAGCTGTTTTGGGACTACAATTCCCATCATCCCTGACCACTGATTCAGTTAGCTAGGGAAGATGGGAGTTGTAGTTCAAAAAAGAGCTGGAGACCCAAGTTTTGAAAACCCTGCTCTAGTTCTATCCATTAAATCACTGAATTGAGTATCTTTCTTAAATATTTAGGCCCACTGCAGATGAATGTCAGCAAATGTATGGACCATGTTTGTAGCAGTGGGAATAGGAGGAACAAAAGGAACGCCAGCACACATGAAAGAAAACAGGCCACAACTTTTGAGACCAGCTTATCAAACCAGAAACCCGATTGTTTGGCCTTCGGGACGGTGAGACGACTGAATTTGCTAGTGTCCAGCCTATGTGCTGGGTACAGTGGGAGGGATTCACGCAAGAAGTCCCATCAGCAGAAGCCCTGCACAAGGTCTGATGGTTGCACAACAGGGCTTTCCTCCTTCTTCCCCCTGTGCACCACCTACAATTGGCCCGGGGTGTGTGTATCAGGATAACCCCCTAAACAGCATGCCAGGTGGAGAAGAGGAACTGTTCCATCTGTCAAGGTGGAAAGCTTGTGCTGATGGAACATTCCACATAGTGTGACATGGAGTTTCTTGCTATGAGAGGACAGGGAAGGCAGCAACAAGCTTTCCCTTGGAAACAACCATTAGTAAAAGCATGGTGCTATGTAACTTTTTAAAAAAAACAACAATTTTTATTAGATTTTATATTTGAAACATCCAATTATCACATCATATAATAAAAATAAAGAAAAAGATAGTTTTCCTCTCCCCCCTACAACTTCCTTCAACTTTCTCTTCTGGATTATTTTTAATGTCTTCTCCTGCATTCTTTGATATATCTTAAATTTTAATGTCTTAAACCTGTAATGTTGTTATACTTTCCATATATTTTACAGCATCCTTGCAAATATATTAATTTTGTTGATTGTAAGTGTTTGCTCAAAACCTGCTAGTGAGTTCACTTCTTTACGTATTTCTGTAGGTATATCATAAATGGTTCCCAATCTCTCCCAAAGTCTCTATTGTCCTTGTGTCATATTCTTTCAGTTAGTTTTGCCATTTTGGCATATTTTGTTAGTTTTTCTTGCCATTCTTCTTTTGTTGGTACTCTATCACTCTTCCGTCTTTGGGCTAGCAGTATCCTAGCTGCAGTTCTAGCATACATAAAGAGTTTCTGTCTCTCCTTTGGCAAGTCTTGACCTAGAATGCCTAACAATTGCTATGTAACAGTTGCTATGTAACTTTGACCATTAACCCTACTGCCAATTTTTCATATTCTTCAAAGAAAATAACTTACTTGAACAGTCCGTTATAGACCTGGCGCCGATCACGGTAGTAGTCCCATAAAATGGGCAAGACAGGCAGTAGGACTTTCCGGGGTCAGGCTGATAATAGTCCCTGGGACAAGGGTGGCAGGGCATTAAACCAGAGCGAGAGAATTCTCCAGATGGACAAGGTACTGCAAAGTGGGGAAAAAACACCTATTTCAACGACTACTATACAGTCATACCTCATGTTATGTTTGCTTCATGTTACGTTCTTTCAGGTTATGTCCTGCGGCGACCCGGAGGTACCGGAAAGGGTTACTTCCAGATTTCGACACTTGCGCATCTGCAGAAGCGCAAAATGACATCACGCGCATGTGCAGAAGCGGCAAATTGCAACCTGTGTGTGCGCAGAAATGCCGCTGTGGGTTGTGCTCTTTTCATGTTGTGAACGGGCCTCCAGAATGGATCCCATTCGCAACCAGAGGTACCACTGTACCGTCTTTGAAAATAGGTTTTTTGGGGTTTTTTTTACACAAAATACTGGAGACCCTTTTTCTCAAGATGGAAGAAGAGGAGGATATTGAGAATTCAAGGCCAGACTAGACATCTGGCACCTTTTATTAACTTCTGCTGAGACCTAGGCTGCAAAAACAGGAGGCAGATCAGACTCCTAATTGGTTACCTGACTTGGGTGATGAGTCATGATTTGTGCAGGCCTGGAAGGCAGTAGCATATATGAAATGCTAAGTTTTCCCCAAGTTGTGTGGTTTTTTTAAATGTAAAAAGTGAATAAAGACATCAGTGATGCACAGGAGTGATCTGTGATTGGTGTTAACTATTAGAAATCACTATGGAATATTTGTCAATGGAGGAAAATTGTCCCCAAAGAGATTATTTCTGTACCTCAAAGCCACGGGTTCAGTTCAACCTTGTCTTTTCCTTTCTTCATAAAGTTAAAGGATCGATAAGCAGAGTATAAAAGAAAGATACAACGCATGCTGCTACTCAAAAATATTCCAGTTATTCAAAGATCAGGAAAGTTGTACTGCATAGGGTTTAGCAACATGCTATTTCCCGGAATTTGAATTTCGCAAACCTCCACATGCTGATATATCCACAGCTCCTCTTTTGACTGTTGACATGCTTTCTGGGCAAGGAATGCAGTGCTTAGATCCAGTTACAGGCTGATATTTGCCAAGAGGACATGATTCGCAGATCTCAAGGCCATTTGGAGAATAGGTTCCTGGTTTGCACTCAGCTAATTAGGGAAGAATAATACACCAGAATTAAGCAATATCTAGCATCAAGGACAACAGCCAATAACCCAAGGAGCCAAAGGCAGAATAACCTCTAAAACACAATGTAACCGGCCACTTACAAGCCCAAAAAATCTGCGCACTACAATTGCTTGCAAAATGCAATTAGCACAGAGCATCTGCCAAGAACACAAATTGCACTTATTGTGAGTGCTGAGCAGATAGGCAAAATGTGAAGCCCACAGAAAAAAGAAGTCCATTTGGTGATTGGTCTTTTCAGTCAAACATACCGATTACAGTATAATACCAGTTGCATTGGATCAACAGCTGAGGGAGAGACAAAAGCTTGAGAACTACTTGTGTTGAGGTTTTGAGTTGTAATTGTTTTAACCTGCTGTTCTTACCGCTGGTTTCTTGTTTCGTGCCCGATCTACTGATTTTGTTGGTTTTATTGCCATTTTTTATTGAGTGATATTCAACTGTGGCTACCTGAAATGGACTTCCGCTGGTGCAAAAGGACTTCTCCCTCTCTTCCTCCTTGTAGGCCTTGTGTGCCCCATCCCAAAATGTTGGGGGAACCTTTCAGAAAGGTGCATGGTTGGAGAGGATGGGGAAGTCCTGTCGCACGAGTGAACTGCTACTCACATCATGCTGAATATCACTCAAGGTTGTGAACTGCCTTGGAGTCATTTGGTTGAAAGACAGTCCAGATTAAGAAATAGGTTTCTACCCAGCCAAAGGATGAACTTTTAATATTAGCTTTTAATTTCCCCTTCCTCTATTCTTCCACAATTCTAAAACAACAACAAAAAACCATAAACTAGACTTTTATTTTAAATATTTAGTTCTAGTCTCCACAACTGTTTAAAATAAATTCTCAATATTATTAAAATATTTAAAAAGCATTTTTTTTGCAGTGTCTAAATGAAAAACTTACATCTTTAGTTGCTTTTTGAAAATGGTATTACATGATTGCTAACCTCTCACCTTTACATTCTGATATACTTCTGGCATGGAGATATTCAGTGTAGCTAGCAGAAGGGCAGTTCTTACATTCCAGCTGCCCTTCCTCATCTTGGTACGAACCAATCCAGCAGCTTTCACATGCATGGTGTTCCAGGGAGTAATAAGTCCCCAGAGGGCAGTTAACTGTGATTTAACCGGACAAAAGAAAAGTTATGCATGGAAAATGTAATGAAGATCTTTGTCTACGGTAGCTGTTGACCACAGCCCAGTTCTCACAAGCAAGAGAAGGCAAGGCAAAACCCATGTCTGAACTATACCAGCCAGACTGCAGGGGGGGGGGGGGGTTCACATAGCTGAATGCTCCTCCGTTCAAACATTTCCTACCTGCAGAAAAGCCGTATGAATTTGGCTGAAGGATGAATTAACTCATCCATTTCAGCTGATCTTTGAACGCACCGCAAAGCAGATAATATAATGTTTGCAATCGGGCTTCCGATTCCGGTCTGCCTTAAAATGGAAGCAGTTACCGCGACAGCGGGCAATTGTTGGCAAAGAAAAAACAAGGATGATTGATAATAATAATATAATAATAATTTATTATTTCTACCCCACCCATCTGGCTGGGTTTCCCCAGCTACTCTGGGCAGCTTTCAACACAACATTAAAAACAGAATAAAATTTCAAACATTAAAAACTTCCCTAAACAGGGCTGTCTTCAGATGTCTTCTAAAAGTTGGATAGTTGTTTATTTCCTTGACATCTGATGGGAGGGCGTTCCACAAGGTGGGCGCCGCCACCGAGAAGGCCCTCTGCCTGGTTCCCTGCAACCTCACTTCTCAAAGTGAGGGAACTGCCAGAAGGCTCTTGGAGGTGGACCTCAGTGTCTTGGCTGAATGATGGGGTAGAGACGCTCCTTCAGGTATACTGGGCTGAGGCTGTTTAGGGCTTTAAAGGTCAGCACCAACACTTTGAGTTGTGCTTGTGAATTATGATTGAGAATTATCCTTGCAAGTTCCCCCACAGGGACAGGGGGGAATGGGCTCCACTTGCAGTTTGTCTCAGTACCTGGCTCTCGCTCCAGCATAGAGTGCGAGAGGCAGGGAGGCGCTGAGTGAAAAAGCACTTTACCTGCCAATAGCCCCCCAATGCTGCCTTTAAGAAGCAGAGGTTCTCCTGTTAATTAGAGTTTAATTTGGACTAATGTACGGGTGCGTGCTAGAAAAGATGAGATCATAAACTGTGGAATTGAAGCAGCTGAAGGTCGTTAAGGTTTGAACTTGAAAGAAGACTTCATTCGGTGTAATATAATGTTTGCAATCACACAAGCAGCACTGCTGTACAATGAAATGGTACATAGGGCATAGCACTGAAATATATATCCAAATCTGCACACAGAAATTAAGAAAATTTGCCTCTTTCACATTTTTTTCTGTTATAGCGGAAAGAGGGAATGGAACAGCGTTATTGAAAACTTTGCCACCTGTTAAGATTCTATCACGCTTTCTCAGTTCTCGAAAGCAGTAACCTTTCTTTTATTTACTGCAACTAAGGACAAGAAAAAGACTTAAAGCTGAATTTTGCTTACCACACATCCGGCCTCTTAGGACAGAGCCTGGCCTGCAAAACAGGAAGGCCTTTTCAGCTTCTAGCGAGTTGGCATCCGCTACGAGCAGTTCAGAAGAAAACTGAAAAGAATACATTGGATCCTTACTGAGAGTTCTTTTCAGCCTGTTTGTGATAGTCTCTAGCGTTTTTAGAAGGCGCTGTTGGTTCTCCGATTCCAGTGTATCATTTCGTTCATCAGGCAATGGTACACTAGCTGGGATTAGGGAAAAAACAAAAACAAACAAACCTCACACATGGACACAAAGGCTTGAAAATGTTGACTCCCACAACACCATAAGTCAGAGCAGGAGAGTATAATTAATAATAATAATAATGCAAATATGCAGATTGTTAGACACCGCTCCTGAATATCACGGCAAAAGGAAAAGCCACTTTTAAAACTCAGTCGAAAATCTCTTGTTTTTATACCAGGCACAGTATGAAATATTACACCCGTTAAACAATATTTTATACAATAATGAAAAAAATAGGGTTTTCCTTACCAGTTATATTAAAAACCAACTTTATTTTGTGGTCTGATGTAGGCACATTCATTTTTTTGTGCCTTTTGACCCGGGAGTGTGCCACATTCACCGAACCAGACAGTGGGTTAGGTTTCTCTTCTTCAGGAACTGCCTCGAGGAAATCATCGTACGAATAATCTAGCCGATTTGCTCCACCCCAGCCACCGGGACCTGTCAGTCATTAATATGAAGAGGAAATATCACAATGATAATATAGCAACAACTCCCAAGGATGCCAACACACACAGATGCAGCACTGCTAAACCTCACTGCATGTAGAAATCTGGCTTGACTTCGGAACATGTATTCAGCAGAGGCAGAGAACGAGGCAGAGGGCCTTCTTGGTAGTGGCGCCCGCCCTGTGGAACACCCTCCCATCAGATGCCAAGGAAATAAACAACTACAGTGGTACCTCGGTTTAAGAACAGCCCTGTTAACGAACTATTCTGTATATGAACTCCGCAAACCAGAAGTAGATGTTCCGGTTAGCAAACTTTACCTCGGTCTACGAACGGAAGCCAAATGGTGGAAGGGCACCGGCGGCGGGAGGCCTCATTAGGGCAAGCGCACTTCGGTTTAAGAATGGCTTTGGTTTAAGAACGGACTTCCAGAACAGATTAAGTATGTAAACTGAGGTACCACTGTATCTGAGTTTTAGAAGACACCTGAAGGCAGCCCTGTTTAGGGAACTTTTTAATATTTGATGCTTTATTGTATTTTTAATATTTTTTTTTTTAAATAATCTTTATTAATTTTCCAAAAAAGGTTACATTAGAAATCAAAACTCAGGAACATAGAGACATACACCCAAAGAAGAAAAAGAAAAAGAAAAAAAGAAAGGAAAAAGAGGTTCTCCTCTTCACACTTATTTTCAATAACTTCTTTTCAGGACTTCCCCACGTCTCCTCCTATTGTTTCCCGGCTCCAGTTTATTTGTTCTAGCAAGTTTTTCCCCTGAACATCCTAAACCTTATTTTATTAAAATTACTTAACCCTAGTTTGATTAAATTCATTTTAGTTATAAAATTATACTTTAGTTCGTTGTTGTGCTAGCATTTTATTAACATATATCCCTTAATCCTCTATATTGAAATAAAAGAACAGACAAAAATATAAGCATATTTCTAAGAAAAAAAAGAAAGATATCTTTCCTAAAGTTGCCACCCTTTCCCTCCCACAGATTCCCCATTCTTGTCAAATATTCTTCTTTCTTATAAAAAATAAAAATAGAAGTAAAAAAAGAACTTCAACCCCCTTCAGACTGTTAGGTCCCACCCTTCTCCCCCGGTTTCAATCCTTAATCAAAGTACATTTAATCCATCTTTCTAGCCTGGTGATCTCACGTCCGAGGCACGTAAATCTTTCACAGTTCTTTTAAGCCGATTTCTTCGAAAATCTCTCATGCTTAACTCCCAGGATCGAAGACTTTTATTCTTAGTGTTGGCGGTAATTCTTTCAGTTAGGCCTGTTTGCTTGTATCCCATATTCCAACACTGTTTCATGAATCTATATGTCCCAAATAGGCCTGTTTTCACCTTGGTCAGTTTAGATTTCTTCTTGGCAAATCTTAGTCTCTCCTCTCTTTTATATAATGTCTCAGCCTTCCCTTCCTTCAGCTCTTTTTGCTTGGCAGATGTCTTTTCCTCCTCAGTCTTGGGTTCTTTCCCTTGTCCAGCTGCCTGTGTTTTGCACAATGAGTCCCTTTCCAAGTCGGTTAGTGTACTTTCAGATAGCTTCGGGTCTGGTGGGCTCGTAGACAAAACAAGGCCTTTCTCATTCTTCTGTATCAGTTTTCCCACAAAAGAGAGCAGCTCTTTCAGGTCAGCACGTATTTCCTGTATTCCTTGTTTTAAATCCATTCTTGCAATGTCCAAGAGTCCCCTCTAGAGGGATTCTGATTTTAATGATCTTTCCCTCTCCGATCCAAAAGTCAAACTTGTTTGTGTCGATCTTTCCTTATTTGTGATATTTTATAGCAATTTAATCGGCTAAAGTTTCAATTTCCAATTCTTTCGACTTTGACAGCTAATTTGACAGCTGTCAAAAGTATCTATGTCTAAGCAGGCTCTTAACTCGGGTTGCTCCCGGGCTTGAGTAGGGTGATACTTAGTTTCAAACAAAATAGTCTCTTGTCCTCCAGCACCTTAGCTTAGCTCTTTTAAATCCGTGAGGTTAGTATCTTTTATCCAGTCACAAATTGTCCCGCAACTTTAGCTGTCAAATCCTTGCTTGCGCTGTTAGCAATATGGAGGAGGCGGACTTTCCTTTTTTTTCATCTCCTCCGTTCGTACCAAATTCAAGCCGAAAAATTTGTAATCCAATTTTCAAATTACTCACGGGTTGTTGCTCTTTGTTTTAAGTCCGAATTTAGCAGGAAGAAGTCAGCGCTGACTGGAGAATGGCATGCGGCTTCGCCCGGCAGGGGTAGCAGAAGACTCACAGCACCACGCCGCCTCCTGGCACCCGATCCTTAGCCTTTAAAAAGGCTCTTTCACGGGTCGGGGGGGCGCTTGCGATGCCCGCCGAGTCACCATGTCCACGTACCCCGTGTACGTGGTTTGTAAGGGTCCCCGTGTCGCCGGCACGGTAAGACCCGATCCCCTGCTGGGCCGATTCCCTCCGGAGCTCGGAGGGAATCCGCCATTAGCCAGACGCGCCAACCCGGAAGTCCTGTATTTTTAATATTTTGTTGGGTGCCACCCAGAGTGGCTGGGGAAACCCAGCCTGATGGGTGGGGTATGTATGTATGTATGTATGTATGTATGTATGTATGTATAAATAAATAAAATTTATTCTTATTATTATTAGGCAATGCTTGCTGCACATTATTCTGAAATGAATTCAACAGAGCACCATAACTGTTCTTTCAAAACAAGAAGGAAAATGGGAATTTGTAGTGAAGGAAAAGTTCTCTACTCTGAATCGTATCTGCAAACATAACCCCCCACCCAAAAACACACATACACTACCCCTCACTTTTCTTTGTCCAGGGCTCAAACATGTGTTTGCAATGATTTAATAGTCAGACCAAAATCGAGATTTGCTAGATGGATCAGTACATCTTCAGGACTGCTGAATGTTCCCTTCTTATTTAGGCTGTCTAGGAGGTTTAGAGCTAGTGAGCAGCAAAACAATTCACTTACCAATTGCAAAGCCATTTTCATAGTCATAATTATATTCCAAGCAATGTTTCTGTGGCAGATCCTCCAGTCTGCAGTCAATGTCATCGACATCATTGCAAAACGATGGAACCTATGAGCCAAGATTTAAGAGTAACAGTGAAAACACTGGGTAGGAAACTGCCTGATTATTTCTGTAAGTACCTGTATCTGAGCTTTAGAAAATTTACTCCTGAAATTAAATATTGTCGATCTGCTGTACATATTGTGTGCTCAACATTTCAAGGGCAAGCAATTCAATTCATGAAATGATAATAATTATGTTTTAAAAGATGGTGCATTACTAACCCACCATTTTACCAAGTGCGCTCTGAAAAGCGTCCCCGAAATTTTTAAGAAGGTTGCTGTCATCACATCGCGTTGCTTTGTACAGCATCTCAAAGGATTTGAAACCATGGTTTGCCAAGCGATTCACTGAAAAAAAGGGTACGGGAGGATTCTTCGTTTATTTAAACGATCCATACACTGCTTCCAAGCAGTGTACAAAAGAGATTTTTTAAAAATGATAAGTCAGTTAAGATGATTATTTTTATTTATACCCCCACTTCCCCCCCAATGGTGGCTTACAGATGAAACTAAGAATTGCTAAAAGTGTGTGTGTGAGGGGGAGAGGCATTAAAAAACAAATAAACATTAATAGAATTAAAACTACATGCACATATAAAACCTGTTTAAAACATACAAATAATTAAAATGTAAACAGCACAACACTAGCCCTTTCATTAAAGGTAAAGGTAAAGGGACCCCTGACCATTAGGTCCAGTCATGGCCGACTCTGGGGTTGCAGCGCTCATTTCGCTTTATTGGCCTAGGGAGCTGGCGTACAGCTTCCGGGTCATGTAGCCAGCATGACTAAGCCGCTTCTGGTGAACCAGAGCAGTACACGGAAACGCCGTTTACCTTCCTGCCGGAGCAGTACCTATCTATCTACTTGCACTTTGATGTGCTTTCAAACTGCTAGGTGGGCAGGAGCAGGGACCGAGCAATGGGAGCTCACCCCATCGCGGGGATTCGAACCGCCAACCTTCCGATCGGCAAGTCCTAGGCTCAGTTAAAAGCCTGTTGGAACAATAAAGTCTTCACCTCCCAAAGGTGGGAGCCGGTCTAGTTTCTCCAGGGAGGGAGTTCCGGAGTCTGGAAGCAGCCACCACCAAGAAGGCCCTCTTCCATAACATGAGAAAATTTTACTTTAAATAAGTACTTATTTAATACTTTAAAAGCTTACATATAACAAAAAATCTTCACCATGTGCCTGAAGTTAAACAGGGCAACAGGGAGCAACTGGGGGGGGGGGGCTGTCTGAAAAGTATGTTAACCTTATTTATACCAAATTTTGTTAGGTATTTTATGTCAAAATTGATAATTTTCTGGTTCTGTTTCCATAACTACTGAAGAAACTAGTTATAATGAATAACTTGTATCTGCCTACTATCAGCAAGTATGTAAGAATTACAGTTGTACCTCGGATCTTGAACGCCTTGGCTCCTGAACAAATCGGCTCCCAAACAATTGAAGCCCGGAAGTGTATGTTCCGGTTTTCTGAACGATTTTTAGAAGCCAAACGTCTGGTGTGGCTTCCAGTTGGCTGCAGGAAGTCCAATCAGAAGCCGCGCTTTGGTTTCTGAATGTTTTAGAAGTCAAACGGACTTCCGGAACGGATTCTGTTCAATTTCTGAGGTACGATTGCATTCCAATCACATATTTTGGCATGTTCACATGACACACTAAGCTAAACCATGACTTAGTCCAAACATGGTTGGCTCCTGAGGAGGAGATCATGGCCACTTTGTTCCCTCTTGGGCTGTTTAGGAGTAGCATCCATGGTTTGACTTAGCATGTCATCCAAATCTTGGGCAAGGCCTCTTCCTTATGGTTGTGAGCCAAGGTTAAGGAGAAGAGACTTTACAACCCATGTCTGGATAGCATGCTAAGCCAAACCCTGACCTAAAAAGACTGGAAGGAGAAAATGTGGTTATGGGGTCTCCACTGGGAGTCAGCATGTTCACACACTAATGGTAAACCAAAATCTGTTTTACCATGACTTGCAAACTAGGCCAGCATGACACTGTCTGCGATCCTAAGCATGCTTCCTGGGAGGAAGTAAGTGGCTAAATGTATTTGTTATAATAATAATAAAAAACCCAACATTCCAAATAACCGTGCTTTGAATTAGGAGTCATATTTTAGCAATTAAGAAGGAAAGTATTTTGCTGACATTTCAGTATTTGCTTAATAGCTAGACATCTAATCCAGTTCATCCCCTGTGTGTGTCACTGAAGAGGTTAGCAGGAAAGGGAAGATAAGAACTCTCCCAGGGGTCTGGAACAGCCCCTGAATCTCTGTTAAATAACACAGCACCATCTTTTTCGTTGTGGAAACAGAAATAATTCCAGCAATTCCTCAGCTGTTAGTACCTCAATCCTAGCTGCGGTTGCTTGTAGGTTTTATGAGAACCAGGACTTCAGACTGAAGCCTAGGTTTCTTTTAATATAATGCCCAGTTTCCAGTTCCTGTATCACCTAGACAAAGAATGCACTAGGTCCTTGGAAATCAAAATACATAATAAACCTTACGAGAGCAGTCAGGCCATTCTGTAGAATACGGTGGATTCCAGATACCATCTTTGTAGGCACAATAGTAATTTTCATTGGAACCTGATGTGAAGTCATATCCAGCCATGCAGCGCAATGTGCAATTAACTCCTGTCTTATCTTCTGTGCATATAAAATCCCCATTTACTGGGGTAAAGGGGATTTCGCAAGGAGAGCCTGGGGAAAGAAAAAAAAAAGAGAGTAAACAATAGAGGAAGGCTCTCGTGCTTCCCCTTGGCATTAAAAAATGCAAATCACCTTTATTTTGGATACTGAGCCTGTGGTACACAAGGATGAGCAGACCCCCAGCCCAAAGTTCTGTACAGTGGTACCTCGGGTTATATACACTTCAGGTTACATACGTTTCAGGTTACACACTCCACTAACCCAGAAATAGTGCTTCAGGTTAAGAACTTTGCTTCAGGATAAGAACAGAAATCAGGCTCCGGCGACGTGGCAGCAACAGGAGGTCCCATTAGCTAAAGTGGTGCTTCAGGTTAAGAACAGTTTCAGGTTAAGAACAGACCTCCAGAACGAATTAAGTACTTAACCCGAGGTACCACTGTACTTTGATTGCTCTGCGATCTTCTTCTCAGTTCCACTCCTCCTGAATTCTCCTCCTGGGAGAATTTCTAAAGTTAATTCTGGAACTGGAGCATGTGAAATTTCCCACAACCTAAGAGTTCATTTGCATCTATCTCTTTCCCCTGTATAGCACCCATGGGTGCAAATTTCTAAACACTGCAACAAAGGAATCTTGATGCGACTGTGTGTATGATTGCAGCAAGAGTCTTTTTCTGCAGTGTTTTACCGATGTGCACAAGCACGCCTGCACATTGGCAAATCACCCCACACAAAAATGTTGACATAGCTGTATGTATGGTGGCATCAAGATCACTATTTTGTTCATCAGGGAGAGAAAACACAAATTAACCAAAGGAGCTTAAAATTACGGCAGACTGCGCTCTGTATGTAATCGAGAAATTAAAGCAACAACAACAGATTTAATGGAAAACGTGGAACTCTTAAGTACAAAAGAGAAATTCAGAGGAGGGGAATTTTTGGAAATACCCATAAACTATCTATCTATCTATCTATCTATCTATCTATCTATCTATCTATCATCTATCTATCTCTATTAGTTTCTTAAACATATCCTTTCCAACAATCATTTAACATAACTTCTTATCTTATACAATATTTTAGACTTCCGTCAACAACCTCTGATGATTTTCTGTTATTTATCACTTATTCAGCATTTCTTAATTTCTCTATTACTCTTAATTATCCTTAACTAATAGTTCTCCTCATAGTCTTTCTTGCAATATTTCAAATAGTCCTCCTTACAGAACATCTTGCAATCCTACTAGCATAAACTGTTAATTACAATTGCTTTTCAAATAATTCATGTATTTACTGCAATCTTCTAAGAATCTCTGATCCCGCAGGTTTTGAATCCTTCCTGTTAATTTATCTAATTCTGCACAGTCCATTAATTTCAGGAAATATCTATAAACTGTGCAAGCCATTTTAAATGTAAGCACCAACAAAACCTACCTCTGATGACGATGTGGAGCTCACAGGTCCTGTTATTTCCTGAGGAGTCACTGGCAGTATACTGAACCACTGTCTCTCCTTTGGGAAAAAGATCTCCAGATGAGTGACTTTTAGTTATTGTTAAGACCACACCTAGAAAAGCCAGAGGAGAAAAAAGAAGAAGAAGACATCAGTCCATTATTTCTGCCTACAAACCGTAGTCCTACCAGCCTGAGTCCAAAGCCATTGTTCTGGGCTTTAAATGCTTGACATATGGGGACAAAGAGCCAACAGATGAACCTGCTGGAAGAATGGGGAGGGAAGCAATATTAGCAACTCCCCCTCTCTCTACAGCCCCCTGCACCACCTCTGATGTTGCTCTGGAGGGTCCCTCAGCCTCTGGAGCAGATTTTTTGAGAGCATTTTGGAAAGCTGCCTCCAAGTACCTTCAGATGGTGGGAGTGTTCCACAAACAGGACTCTGCCCCAGAATTGCTCCCTCCTGTGAGATCTAGTGAGCATTCAAGCCATTATGCCAGATTTTCCATTCTCATGCTAGCAAGCATTAAGAGTAAATGACATAAAGGCAGCATTAATTCTCTATCAATTAGTAAAAAAGTAAAGGTAAAGGACCCCTGGATGGTTAAGTCCAGTCACAGATGACTCTGGGGTTGTGGTGCTCATCTCGCTTTACAGGCTGGGGGAACCGGCATTTGTCCGCAGAAAGGTCATGTGGCCAGCATGACTGAGCCGCTTCTGGCGCAACAGAACACTGAAACCAGAGCAGCGCATGGAAACACCGTTTACCTTCCCGCCAGAGTGGTACCTATTTATCTACTTGCACTGGCGTGCTTTCGAACTGCTAGGTTGGCAGGAGCAGGGACCGAGCAACAGGAGCTCACCCCATCATGGGGATTCAAACCGCCGACCTTCTAATCGGCAAGTCCTAGGTTCTGTGGTTTAACCCACAGCGCCACCCGCATCCCCTATCAATTAGTACTACATATTAAAAGCCTTATCTTGAGATCTTACATTTCTTCATGCTTGCCATGATATTATTTTATTTAGAAAGCTCCTACAATGACGAAATCGCATCCAAATGTAAACAAAACTAGCCCACTCCCATCACACAAGTCTGCAAAATGATTTATTTGAGGCATTTTCACTCTCTTTTTTTAAATAGAGATCTCCCTCCCCCCCCCCCGAAATCATAGTAGCTTACCTGAGTTATCTGAAAACTGTGGCTCATCCCACGTTACTCTGTACTCCTTCTCAGCCCCCTGAATTGGTGGTGGGGATCTGCACTTATCAATTACTGGGGGTTCGTTGTCTAAATAATTTAAAGACAGAAAAGGAAATTTGATCACAAGGGAGCAGAAAGAAAGAAAAAAAATTAAACGAGAACGTCAAGTCAAGCCCAGAGATGCCATGCACGTTTAAGATAAGAACACCCTGTGGACTACATGAGTCATTAGAACAGGAAACGTAAATGACTTTGTATCAATAAATGCAGCATGGATACATCATGTTTAAGGCCACAATAAATGCATTTGAAGAGCTGTCACTGAAACTCCATTAAAGTAGACGTTTAGCTGTTCCCCACTGGCTTTCCTCTGCCAGATACTGAGCAGACCATGGCTGGGTTTTTCTACTGGCAAGAAGCTGCATGAAATTAATGGGGGGCAGAAGTTCACTGATGCGAGCTTTCAACTTCAGACATGTGTGTTTAATAAGACTATTTGCCTGATAAGAATCAGAAGAGGGCTTTAATAGCAATGGAGTATTGGGCTTTCTCTGCAAACATAGGCAGACAGACCGCATCCAGATTCCTTTTCCATATCAAACGACTGGGGCTCTCAACCGAGCCATGAGACTGCATCCACACCTATTTCTCGCTGCAATCTCACAAGGCCTTATGCACAAAATCCTACCAACCGAGCCACAGGAACTCCTTACATCAGGCCAATGAGGCCCAATGAACAGGAGGGGGATGCCCTACATCAGGGGAGAAACTCTTGCTTTCCAGTGGTATTACCAAGCCGCTCTGAGCTACTTTGTTAAAGGGAAGGCTGGGCATGCAAGCCCAGCGCTGGAGAGATGGAACACATTTCCCCACTCCACACAAGATCTAAAGAGTGCTTGCCAGAAGCTCAGCTCTGCCCTCGCCGGTCCTGGAAGGATCCTTTTAAAAAGTCCCATATGCTCAGAGACTTTGCGCCTGTTCATTGGGAGAGATAGGAAGCTCAGAGCACTTGTTCTTTAGATGTCCCTTTTGTGAAGAGGCATGTAGTGAGACCATTGATCCCCTGCTGGTGAGGCTCACTGACCTCCCAGAAAAGCAAAAATTTGACCTTTTCCTGTTAGGCAAAGATTGTAAGACGACCCGGATGATCGCCAGATTCTGTGTACAGATCTGTAGGCACAGACCATCCCCCGACCCAAACTAGTTCGTTAAGAAAATCCCCAAACTCGGTTCCATGGGTGACTCTAGGTCATCTCTCTGAGGTAGCTTATCTTAAAGTTTTGTCTATACACTTATTGCCTTCTCGCAGCGAGGGAACCGCCAGAAGGCCCTCGGCGCTGGACGTCAGTGTCCGGGCAGAATGATGGGGGTGGAGACGCTCCTTCAGGTATACAGAACCGAGGTCATTTAGGGCTTTAAAGGTTAGCACCAACACTTTGAATTGTGCTCGGAAACGTACTATATACACAGAAATGTGTATAATTTTTCTATAGCACTCACCAATAACTTTGATGCTGAAGGTGCAGCTTGCCTGGTTCCCAGTTCTGTCCGTTGCCGTATAGGTGATATCAACTTCTCCAATTGGGAAAAGGTAAGGTGGAATAAAAGCAGGAGTAACCTGAATCGACACCTGTGGTGGAAACAAACTTTTTAGTGGTGCCTGGGATTTCAAATATTCTATCAGGAGAGAGAAGGGCATGGGTTTCTTAGAGCTGTGGGGCTCGAAGCAGCCTAGGGGCAGATCTGGAATGACTAAGATGTCCCTTCGCCACACTAGACTTCTACTGGAGTCTGCAAACTGCGCAGCAACTGTCTGTAAAACAAAAGGCAATGCTGTGTGAAGCTTGAGCCTTGATCACAACTGCTCTTTATTCAGCTCCTTCACGCATGAGACTAAGATTTTGCTGTGCATAGATAAGAAGACAAGATCTGCTGCTATGCACTTCACCCATGAAGCCTGCATGGGACTCTGCTGCACAGGGGAAAAGAAAACCTTTGTAGAATGGTGAAGCAAATCCCTACAGTTATATTCTTGTGAAGAAGTCATAGACAATGTAGAAATCCCCCCCCCACCTCAATAAAAGTGAACATATTTAGATGTTCTCTAATCAGTGCCCTTCCTCTGTTGATGTATTGGTTAAGTAGCCCACTAAAAGGAGTTTTGTTGTCGTTGTTTAGTCGTATCCGACTCTTCGTGACCCCCTGGACCAGAGCACGCCAGGCACTCCTGTCTTCCACTGCCTCCCGCAGTTTGGTCAGACTCATGTTTGTGGCTTCGAGAACACTGTCCAACCATCTCGTCCTCTGTCGTCCCCTTCTCCTTGTGCCCTCCATCTTTCCCAACATCAGGGTCTTTTCCAGGGAGTCTTCTCTTCTCATGAGGTGGCCAAAGTATTGGAGCCTCAGCTTCAGGATCTGTCCTTCCAGTGAGCACTCAGGGCAGATTTCCCTAAGAATGGATAGGTTTGATCTTCTTGCAGTCCATGGGACTCTCAAGAGTCTCCTCCAGCACCATAATTCAAAAGCATCAATTCAATTAATAATCAGCTCAACAAAGCCAGAGGAGAAAGTGGTGTGTGTCCGTAATGCTCTTGATGTACAAAATGGTCATAAAGGCAACAGACTAGCTGAACCATCTAGTAGTCCCCCCCCCCCCTCTAAAGCTGTGTTTTCCAAACTTGGGTCTCCAGCTGTTTTTGGCCAAAACTCCCATCATCCCCAGCTAGCAGGACCAGTGGTCAGGGATGATGGGAGTTGTAGTTGTAATAAATACGGGTGTGATAGTCTGATGTTTGCATACTTATTGGAAAATAAAACTGCTTTATTTTGAGCCAGTATTTGTGTGTATTCATGGCATTATTTGCAGACTCAGTAGATGGCAGTGTGGTGGAGAGAGTTTTTGGCAGCCTTTTGGATACAAATTGAGTCAAGTACATACATTTTGAAATACTTTGTTACATTCTTCAAAATGACATTTTGGATACATTCAGAAAAGTTCAGCATAATACAACATTTCAGTAAAAACATTTCAGTAAAGATACATTCACAAATACATTTTGTAAGGAAAATACATTTTAAAAGAGATACACTTTGTGGAGAACCAGATACATCTCAGTAAGGGCACCTCAGCAAGAATATACAGTGGTACCTCGGGTTACATACGCTTCAGGTTACAGACTCCGCTAATCCAAAAATATTACCTCGTGTGATGGGATGATGAGCTGCTTGTGCGTAAAATGCAAATCCCTCAGAGTTTGATCAGGTTTTCAAACCTCTGCCTGTGACGGAGCCCCTCCGGCATGGCTGCGTCAATCGCTGGCAGAATCCGAAAGTGGTTGCTTTCGGAAACGTTTCCAACATAAAAGCTCCTTAACGGAAACACGTCTTCTGGACTCCCTGCGTGACAGTTTCCGGTGAGGAGTGGGTGTCCCTATAGGAGGTCCTGAGACCTCTCCACTGTTTTCGCTGGAACCGTCTCTGAGCCATCCCTCCGACTCACTTTCCCTTGGAGTTCCTGCTCGCCCCCTACTGGTTCCCTCTTCAGCTGCAACCTCTCTTTCAACCTCATTGAGCCTTTGCACCTCCTGTCCTTCCGATGGCAGTTCCCTGACACCTCGGATTAAGAACTTTGCTTCAGGATAAGAACAGAAATTGTGCTCTGGCGGTGCAGCAGCAGGAGGCCCCCTTAGCTAAAGTGGTCCTCAGGTTAAGAACGGACCTCCGGAACGAATTAAGTACTTAACCCGAGGTACCACTGTATTCAGACTCATTTCAGTGAGACAGACATAGCAAAAGACGCATTAAATCACATTCAATGATACAGTAGTACCTTGGGTTAAGTACTTAATTCGTTCCGGAGGTCCGTACTTAACCTGAAACTGTTCTTAACCTGAAGCACCACTTTAGCTAATGGGGCCTCCTGCTGCTGCCGCGCCACCGGAGCACGATTTCTGTTCTCAACCTGAAGCAAACTTATTAACCTGAAGCACTATTTCTGGGTTAGTGGAGTATGTAACCTGAAGCGTATGTAACCTGAAGCGTATGTAACGCGAGGCACCACTGTACATGAAAAGACACAGCAAAATGACATATTCCCAATGATGCATTCTTCAAGGCACAGTTTATTATTCTTGTGGGGCTTTTTGGTAGAATGATATAATTCTGATATTAGTAGGGTCATTTTCCTTTATTCCCCTCTCTGACCCTGACTCTCTTACAACATAGTCCACGGGTCTGCAACCTTTAAGACAAAAAGAGCCACTTGGACCGAAGAAAAAAAAACTGGGAGCCGCAAAACCATTGCGACATTTAAAACAGTGGGGAGTGTCGGGGCACACAATGCACCTCCTCCCCTCGCTAGCATCCGCCCCGGAGCCGCGGCAAAGGTGTAAAAGAGCCACATGCGGCTCCGGAGCCACGGGTTGCTGACCCCTGACATAGTCCAACAACAGCTGGAGACCCAGAGTTTCAGAAATGCTGCTCTAAAGTTTTCCCCGGGACAGCTGGCTCTCACTACCCCAGGACATGCCACCAGACTGTGTCACTCACACCGTTGGGGAGGTGAAGCATGAGCACATGTGCTACACCCTGAAAGAGTCTAGGCCAGTTAACAGTATTTTGAACTTTTACAGGGGATTTGAGGGTTTAAGGCACTTCACGCCCCCATAATCTCATTAATTCATGACAAATTACTTGGCCCTACAAAAGAGTTTATGGCCCTGGCTTTTCCTTACCTCATCTCTAGAATTGTCGCTTGCCTCTGGAACTTGCCAGCTAATATTTGCAGAGTTCTGGTGTTCAAGAGTAGAAGTTTCAATGTCACCAGGGCAGCTAATTTTGGGTGGTTCAATGTCTGTACCAGAAAAGAACACATTCTGAACATGTGTATTCCAAGAAGAATTGTGTATTTCAATTGTACAATTCCTTGCTTTCTAAAACAACTGCATCCACATGAAATGTAGATCCTTTATGTGTTGATTTGAAAAACTACCCACATTCCAGTTATGAATCTAAACAGAGGTTACTGATTTCCATTCCAAACATTTGATTTTAATGAAACAGTATGTATACACATACACTTTATTCCCCTCCCCCCGATAGATGAGTTAAAATCTTCCTTTACTATTTGTTAAGTAATCAACCATTATTTTACAATAGCAATAAAATTTAGAAGGGTTACAGCAACCCTTCATTTAGCATGCATTTACTTTACACTGCTGACAAAACTTAATTGATATCTGTTTATAAGAGCCGACCAATGTCAAAGTTTAGTTATCAAATGCTATCTTCAGTGTAATCAACAGATTAAAAAAAAAAATCCACAGAAATGGTTACAGGACTTGAATCTTAGATTTTCAAGACAGAAAATAACAAACGAGCCAGATTCTGCGCAGAGGCAGTCAGCTGCTGAGCATCAAAAAGAGAGAGAAGACCGTGTGCTGTAGTATTCAGCACATTGGACTAGGACCTGGGGCACCAGGGCTCAAATGCCCATCTCTCCCCAAGCCTTCTATTTTTAACAAGAAGACATATTCATCAAAACCCATACCTTTACAATATCCAATTTTCATCTTGGGAAAAGTTATGGAGGGGAGGACTTAAAATTTACAGCATGCTGTGTGTTGAAGGAGAACTATATGAAAACGATGTATCGTTGGCATTCAGGTAAAGGGATCCCTGACCGTTGTGGCACCCATCTCACTTTACTGGCCAAGGGAGCCGGTGTACAGCTTCTGGGTCATGTGGCCAGCATGACTAAGCCACTTCTGGTGAACCAAAGCAGCGCACGGAAACACCGTTTACCTTCCTGCTGGAGCGGTACCTATTTATCTACTTGCACTTTGATGTGCTTTCGAACTGCTAGGCTGGCAGGAGCAGGGACCGAGCAACAGGAGCTTACCCCGTCGTGGGGATTTGAACCACCAACCTTCTGATCGGCAAGTCCTAGGCTCTGTGGTTTAGACCACAGCGCCACCCATGTCCCTTTTATCGTTGGTATTTAACACCTATCAAATTAGCAAAGATGTACAGGACTGCTTCAAATGTATGTTGGAAATGTAAGGAGAAGGAAGGCATGTTCTACCATATGTGGTGGACACGCAAGATAACAAAAGCATTCTGGAAGATGATATTATATTATCTATTTAATGAGTTGAATTTTTTTTAAGGGTGGAGTCTAAGGATTCAGGGAATCCTAAAGAATGATGATGATTATGTCTAATGTTTGAATATAACTATGCAATCCATAAAAAGATTATATATTTAAAAAATCCATACCTTTACAGAATGCCTTCTGCACATTTCCACTCCACCTCCCACTGGTTAAGCACTGCAGTTCTTCTCTAACCCCAAACAAAAGGAATCCACTGGGACAACTGAACTTGCACACAGTGCCATGCTTGGATGGTTCGAGCCCACAGAGGTGTGGGTGGACTGTCACATCTTTTGGTTTTTGGAAGACGGGGCAATGCAGTTCTAGACAAAGGAAACACATGGACAAAAACAGATTGCACATTTGATATTCTATCATCATCATCATCACTTTTAATTTGTATACCGCCTTTCTATCTTACAATACTCAAGGCGGTTTACAAGCTGAAGAAACAAAAAATGTACACCTTAGAACAATCTAATGCACTACGAAAATGTGATAATAAAATAAGCAACCCACATCAAAAAAGTAACATTCATCATTAGAATAGTATTAAATAATAATAATATCAACATATAAAAGTTAAACAGAAACCCACTCAACAGTTACAATAAATAATTTCTAAACTATAATCACTTAAACAATGGCAAGCCACAGTACATAAAATACAGTATTTTTTGCTCTATAAGACTCACTTTTTCCCTCCTAAAAAGTAAGGGGAAATGTGTGTGCGTCTTATGGAGCGAATGCAGTCTCCATGTTTCATTTACCACTTATTATGTGGTTCTTCGTGTGCTTTCCACCCACAGCATGAGTTTCCAGGTTTCAAAGTGAGCAATGTGGCACACCCACATTGCATGAACTACCGTATTTTTCACTCTATACGATGCACTTTTCCCCCTCCTAAAAAGTAAGGGGAAATGTGTGTGCGTCTTATGGAGCGAATGCAGGCTGCGCAGCTATCCCAGAAGCCAGAACAGCAAGAGGGATTGCTGCTTTCACTGTGCAGCGATCCCTCTTGCTGTTCTGGCTTCTGAGATTCAGAATATTTGTTTTCTTGTTTTCCTCCTCCAAAAACTAGGTGTGTCTTGTGGTCTGGTGCGTCTTATAGGGCGAAAAATACAGTAATACAACACAAATTGAGAAGAAGAGACGGGGTGGGGGGGCAAGGCTGGTGGAAGGAGGCCTTGCCTGACAAAGTCTCTCCCCTCACAGTTATTCCTCCAGGTCCAGCTCCCTTATGAGGACTCCTCGGGCCGGAGGGTGGGGCAAGGCAGGTATCAACTAACAGCATTAAGTGTTTCTTTGTGCTGAATGCACACACACTTTGACACATCTTCCCATGTGCTGATTAGTTGAAAAAAGTGTCTGCAAGTGTGGCTAAGTGCCTGAATGCAACATCACGGGACCTGGCAAGTTCAGCAGATAAGTCTGAAGTTCAGCAATGCCAGACTTGTGCCAGAAACAACAGTAGGAATGAAAGGCACTGTGTTGTTTAGGACCCTGTATTTATTCCTACATTACATCAATGGTGCTCAGTTTGTTTCGTGCTAAGGATGCAATGAAAGTGAGCCAAATGCCCGAAGGACTAAATCTCAATATAGTTTAGACATATGGACTGAATTTATTACATATCACACTTTCACTAATTCTAGGGTGTAGAATTCTTGCGAAATTCTGAACTTGTTGATTGGAGAGTATACAAAACTTTTAATCTGAATTTCATGAATTCATTTTAACTTGTTACAGTTCCTTAGCCTTTATAATGTGTAAACAGCCAGTATGTTTCTGTCTGCATTTCCACACTTTCCCACCTACACTAGTGGCCACAACTGTGGAAACCTTTTGGGAAAAAGTGTATTTCTGAGGTCTGATGGCTCATAACACCACTTTTATTTTGGAGTAATACCATAAAATTATATAACAGTGGGAAGATAAATTAATGAAGAATGTAATGCAACAAAGTTTGTTATCTGTTATCAAAAGTTATAGACAAATAACCAGCAAAAGGAAGCACAACTTCCTTAGGGTGTTATGTAGCCATTTGAATGGCATGTATATGTAGCCATTTGATATGGTGATATGTAGCCATTTGAATGTAGCCAGTGAGCATGAGTGTTTAGAGAGTCAATCAGATGTTATGAGACATCAAACCTCGGAAATACACTTTTTCCAAAATGTTTCCACAATTTTGGCCACTAGTGTATGTTTCCTTTTAGAAAATGGTTGTTGGAGACAACAAACGAAAGCAGTGTAACAAGTTACGTGATACAGTGTATTAAAATTGTGAACGAACTTCATTGTTGGCACTCGTCTCTTGAGAGACAATGGAGCGTGCCTCCAAAAATATATATATGTGTTTATGTTTTGCTTTCCTTTGAAAGAAGTTTTGGTAGTTGTTGCAATTGCTGGAAGTTCAGCATTTTGTTGCTTAAAGTAATAAACCCTGGTTTTGAGTTGTGTCCCAAAGGGACAGCAGCATAATGAAAACATACCCACACACTTTGGCTCCTTGCCATCCCACTGCGAGTTGCTTTGACAGGTGAGTTTGGAGCTACCTTCCAATTCATACCCCTCATCGCAGGTCATCAAGCACACTGTCTTATACGAGATCCCACTTAGCGAGCAGTTAATGTGCCCATTTTGAGGGGCGAAGAGTTTGGGGCATGTGCGAACTGCAGAGGTTAAAACAAAGTCAAGTATATTAACACTTTTACTGGGAAGCAGTTGAGTAAGACATGCACACAACTTTCCATCTGTTTCTCAGGAATCATTATTGCACTCTCTGGCAATGAAACCACTGGCAACAGAAGGGGCCAAGATGCTGAAAAGTGTGTTCAGGTTTGGGCTGTTGAATTCCATGCATTTTAAAGATCAGAAAATGCATATACAACAATATCCAGAAACCTGGCCCATCAAATAGGCATTCAGGGTTGTCATAAATAGCAAATGCAGGTAGCTAAACCAAATAATATTTCCTTGAGATGCCTCAGCGAACAAGTCTTGGGGCTTGACTGAGGACAGAGGCAACTTTCTGATAAGTCCAGTTGGCTTGTAACCTTGGGTCACTTACATGAGCCATCTGGAGCATTCAGAACCTGTTTCCTACCTCATCCCGGACAGAATCTCTAGCAGAACCAGCCCAGAGATGAGGTAGAGCAAAGCACATGCCGCAGGACAGTGGAAATAATACAAGAGGTGGCGTTCCGGCCACCCCATAGCTTCTGCTGCTGGTAGAAAACCCGCCTTTCGCTGGATTTTGGGGAGAGGAGAGGTGTTCCAGTATGCTGCATTGCTGCTTGTCTTGCTGGCCCTAGAGCAGGGAAGGCGAGCCCAAACGCTTAGCAGAACACCCCTTCTCTTGCAAAGTTTGGTAAGTGTTTGTGTGTTCTGGGGAGAAGCAGAATGGCGGGGGGGGGGGAGGCCATGAAGTGGCATATTTAGGTGGTGAAACGGGCTCTGATCCCTGGGACCAAGTAATGTCTGAACAGATCCTCTTGAGGCAATTTTAATCTTTCTTTTTATAAAATTCCACAGTTAGGAATATTTGGCATTGTGGCTCCCCCCGCCAAACTAGAACTCAGTTCTGCCACCTCTCAGATGGGTGCCCTTGCCATTCTAAAGAGAACGAGGGAGGTGTTCATGGTGAGTTCTGGCACCTCTTTTTCTAGACTGTTTGGCATCCTTTATTTGTTTCATTAAAGCGATCATCAAATAGGAACTGAGACTAGCACAAGCACAGAATTGAATTTATCCAGAGAAATATACACCTTTTTGACAGCTAATTAGCAGATAATATCTTCTGAGGTATCAGTCATGTTAAGTCAACTGTACAAAAATACGGCTGCATATCTGCCAGCGACAAGATGTGGCCCCAACAACAGCAGCAGCAGCTTCCCTCATTCAGGGAGAATATTACAGGAAGATTTGCTAACAGACCTTTTAAACAATTGAGGAACAGAATAGAATATGAAGTGGCAAACCAAGCATCCATCTAACATCTGTGCACTGGGAATGTCAAGTTGTTCGGTTCCAGAATGCTGTCTTTCTCCAACTCCCCCCTCCCCCGATGAAACTGCATACCAAAAAAAAAAAAAAAAAAGTTTATAAAAAGGGATTAAATATATTTTAAGAAGCTTGGCCCCTGGAAGCACATTATGCAATTTTTTATTGCAGCTATGTTTAATTTGGCAGGCTTGCTTATTTCTGGATAACCTCTTCATAAGAAAGAGGAAAAGCATCTAGGATTCCTTAGAGCTTTGGTGCCAAGGCTAAAAAAAATATCTGTGGAAGAATTAAGGCTCATCATGAGATTCCTCCCGCCTCCAACATCTCCCAGGGCAATTTTAATGCCTTTATAAAACCCTGTGGAACAATACCCAGGCACAGACTTTTGTAATCTGTTGGATGTTAAGTATTATCTCTTGCCTGTTGTTTCTTCTCCAGCCGGAAAGCCAAGAGTCTGTGGCAATTTCATCTATCGTTATTAAGATTAGATGCCAAATATCTGAGGATGCTGCGAATCCTGATTAATCTCACACTTTGCCGAATTAGTTCTTGGAATATTCCGGCTCCCTGCGCAGAAAAGGATCTCCTTACCAGGACTCAAGTGGGATGGAGATTAAGTGGGAGAAACTCTGCTGCCATCTTTTCCATGTTCTTTATACAGGAGTCCTTGCCTGTTAAGGGGACTTTGTTCCCAGTTCATTTACTATAGCCACACTGGATTTTTTAAAGTTTATTTTAATTACTTGCAGTGCTAGCATTTGAGGTTTTCCTCACAGATCAACGCAGCACAGCCAAAATCAGAACAAACAGCTTATCTCAGCCCTCGTGAATGCAGAAATGGAATGAGATCTAATTCAGGCACACCCTTCAGTATTCCTGCTCCTTCCTTCCTTCGCTCCAAACACACAGGCACTTAAATGTGCATGCATGAGCACATGCCCAGGAATCTAATTTTGCATTCACATTTCATTCTAGGCCAAACCATGAAGCTCTGGGAGAGGAGATTGTAGCTACCTCGCTCATCCCATTTCTGCTACTCCATCAGACACTTGGATTAGCCTATTGTCCAAACCTGGACTTCTGGTGTAGCTGCGAAACTGCACCAGGTGAAGCTGCGAAACTGCAAGCCTTAAACCATAGGAACCTGGTTACAGCTCCTGGTTAGTCAGAAGAAAGCAAAACCATGAGCCACTGTTGGGACACGAGAGTTACTATAAGCTTATCTCTGTGCACCAAAGCAGCAAAATGACTGGGAAGAGAAGCAAAACAACTGTGAGCTCCACTCTGGAGACCTGTGCTCTCAGACACTGACATTAAACCAGGCCACTGTGAAACTAGGACTTCCCCTGACATTGCTGCAAATTCAGTGCACAGACATAGTAAAACTGACCGATTTAGGTAGCATTTCTACATGAAAGGCAAATATTATTATTTTGAAAAATTGCCCCTGAATCAATGCATCTTGTGGGTATTTTTTTTACAAGGTGACCTTTCAAAATCCGTTTGAAATTGTTTTGCCACAAAACTCCTTTGATCACAAGAAAAGATCAGGTGTTAAACATCAATCAATACTGAACTTCACCGTAATTGCTCTTTCCTGCTCTTTCCTTTTACGCTATTGCTGTGTAATTTAGGTAAAGGTAAAGGGACCCCTGACCATTAGGTCCAGTCGTGACCGACTCTGGGGTTGCGCACTCATCTCGCTCTATAGGCCGAAGGAGCCAGCGTTTGTCCACAGACAGCTTCTGGGTCATGTGGCCAGCGTGACTAAGCCGCTTCTGGCAAACCAGAGCAGCACACGGAAATGCCGTTTACCTTCCCACCGGAGCGGTCCCTATTTATCTACTTGCACTTTGATGTTCTTTCGAACTGCTAGTTTGGCAGGAGCAGGGACTGAGCAACGGGAGCTCACCCTGTCTCGGGGATTCGAACCGCTGACCTTCTGATCAGCAAGTCCTAGGCTCTGTGGTTTAACCCACAGCGCCACCCGCGTCCATGTGCTAATATGTCTAAGCACTGCTTGTCACACAAGTGACATATTTTGGCTAAGCAAAGCAAGCACAGCAAAAGGATGAATGTTCAATGCTGCAAGTTAACATAGCCTACGAGGGCATTAGCATCCTTCTGCTGTCCTTTCAAATGCATGTGATAAAAAGCTGGGAGGGCGGTTTGTGTTGGGATTAACGTGATGGCTCATGAAACTGCTCCTTTGATCACTCCTTTGCTTACCACATGCCTTATCAGTATATGAATGGAGGATAGTACTCAGAGCACATGCTTAAGTTGAGCATCGCTCGCCTAAGAGCCATGTGCCTTCGAAGGGAACCGAACAGAAATTAATCAAAAGAGTTATCTTTCAGACATTCAAAGAAAACTAACAGAAAATGAAGATAATAGTACAAGGCTCCATTTGCTACCCAAAGCCAATACTTCCCTAAAAAATAATAATAATAAAAATTAAAAGTGAAATCTTTACCAATTGACTTCCCCCTAAACCACAGTTTCTCAAACGTGGGTCTCCAGCTGTTTTTGGACTACAACTCCCATCATCTCTAGCTAGCAGGACCCATGGTCAGGGATGATGGGAACTGTAGTCTAAAAAAACAGGTGGAGACCCAAGTTTGGGAAACCCTGCACAAATAACCAAATAACCGGCCTCTCAAGTGAATAAGCAGAAAATATGAGCTTCAGCCATCAGGTAGTACACATGGAAATGAAAAGCAACAGCTACCTCAACAGATCAGACAGCTAAGCATTGGCTGGTTCCTATTTTCTGTTATTACAAGATTCTTACATGCAGGTTCTGGATATTACTCTACATGCATATTTGCTTGGGGGACACAATGCAACATGATTCTCATAGCATTTACAGATTGAATCAAAGAAAATAGTTTGGCATTTGGAAAACATCCCAAAGAATGAGTGTGACAGTAACATTAAAAAAAACCTTCTGTGGATAGTATGCAACTAAATCTTACTCAGAGCAGACACACTGAAATGAAGGGACCTAATTTTTCTTCTTCTTCTTCATACCCCGCCCATCTGGATGGGTTTCCCCAACCACTCTGGGCAGTTCCCAACAGAATATTAAAAACGCGGTAAGACATCAAACATTAAACACTTCCCCGTACAGGGTTTCCTTCAGACGTCAGATAGTTGTTTATTTTCTAAACAGAAAGTCAGATAGTTGTTTATTTTCTTGACATCCGAAGGGAGGGTGTTCCACAGGGCGGGCACCACTACCAAGAAGGCCCTCAGCCCGATTCCCTGTAACTTGGCTTCTCACAGTGAGGTCCTTGGAGCTGGACCTCAGTGTCTGGGC
This sequence comes from Podarcis siculus, assembly GCA_034642415.1. Classification (NCBI taxonomy): domain Eukaryota; kingdom Metazoa; phylum Chordata; class Lepidosauria; order Squamata; family Lacertidae; genus Podarcis; species Podarcis siculus. The sequence continues at coordinate 236,791 of JAXCMG010000131.1, read as the reverse complement.
TGAGTGATGGTATATTAATTTCTATTCTGAGTTAATTTTTGTTGAATACCACCTTTTCAATTCTACATAACCGTTCTGCTGTCAGTAATATTGGCAGGATTTGCTAAGTAATATTTGGAGCTAGCTCTGTATTCCAGTCAAATGTTGGTAGCAAACCTAGTGGAAGCATATGCGAAATTGAAGAAAGACAGAACTGATTGCTATCGGCAAGTTTCTTGGTAATTAAAACAATACTTTTCATTTTCTACTAAAATATATATAACATTAACAACAACAACAACAACAACAATAATAACAACTTATTATTTGTACCCTGCCCATCTGACTGGGCATATATATAATGGAAGATTGACAGAGAGTAACAACGAAATCAAGCCAACAACAATTCTTTTTCAAAAGTAAAGGCTTCTTACCTCTGCATGTCGTTTCTGAACCAGACCACAGGCCATTGGGCTGACAAAGTCGTATGCTGCTTCCCACAAGGTCAAATCCTGTTTTACATCGGATTCCACATGCAGCATTGAAATAATTGTTGCAGGTGTTCTGGATAAAATAGCCATTTTCAGGAGGGTGAAGTTCAGGGCAGTGAACCACTAATTGGAGCAAATAATAATTACAAACTGGTTACAGCACAATCCTAAAGGTAAAGGACCCCTGGACGGTTAAATACAGTCAAAGGTGACTATGGGGTTGCGGCGCTCATCTCACTTTCAGGCCAAGGGAGCTGGCATTTGTCCACAGATGGCTTTCCAGGTCATGTGGCCAGCAGGACTAAACCGCTTCTGGTGCAAGAGGATACAGTGATGGAAATCAGAGCGCACAGAAATGCTGTTTACCTTCCCGCCTTGGCAGTACCTATTTATCTACTTGAACTGGTGTGCTTTGGAACTGCTAGGTTGGCAGGAGCTGGGACAGAGCAATGGGGATTCAAACCGCTGACCTTCTGATTGGCAAGCCTGTGTGGTACAGCACAGTCCTATACCTGTCTATTCAGAAGTAAGCCCCACTGTGCTCCACAGGGCTTCACCCAGGTTACAGCCTTAATTGTCATCGTTCCATGTGATTCCTAAGCAGGATTTATTTATTTATTAAATTTGGATACCGTTCTATACCCGTAGATCTCACGGCAGTTTGCAACATAAAATTAAAATATAAAAAACCTCAAAATACACAATACAAATAAGAACAGAAACAAACCAATAATCCCCTCTTCCACAACACATATGTGCATATGGCTTTATAGGTCAAAACCAGCACTTTGAATTGGGCCCAGAAACTAATTGGCAGCCACTACAGTTGGGCCAGGATTGGTGTGACATGCTCAAACCGTCTAGTCTTGGTGAGAAACCTGGTCTCTGAATTCTGTACTAGCTGAAGTTTCCAAGCCGTCTTCAGGGGCAGCCTCACGTATAATGCACTGCAGTAATCTAACCTAGAGGTTACCAAAGCATAGACAACAGTAGTTGTCCCTGTCCTAACAAGGGCACAGCTGGGCCACCATCCAAAGTTGATGGAAGCTCAAGTGACAGCAAAGGATACAAGAGTACGGTACCCCCAAGTTGCATGCCTACTTCTTCAGAGCATAACCCCATCAAGAGCAGGCAACCTCCCTGCCGTCCCGTCCAGGGAACCACCCACTAACAGTGCTTCAGTCTTATCTGGATTGAGCTTCAGTTTGTTGGCTCTCATCCAGTCCATTAAAGAGACAAGGCAATGGTCCAGCATTTCCACTACCTCACCTGGAGAGGTAAAGGAGAAGTAAAGATGTCAGCATATTGCTGACAACGCACTCCAAACCTCTGGTTTAAAAAAAGAAAAGAAAACATTGTCCCTATGAATTTGCACCACCACCATTCTACAACAAATCTCATGAATGAGCCAAAAGGTCATTTATGCAGTCATAACAATCCAAGCAGCTTTCCTATTCAAGGCATGTGTCCTATCCATGTGTCCTTTTCTTCAGCACTTGACATGAACTGTGAGTGCGTCCAAGCACAAATCTTCTCCTAATGTACACGGGTTTTATGGAGATACAATGGGGATCCTTGTCAGATAAATCAAGTTTGGAAAGGGTTTCATAAGAAAATTGAAAAACAAACAAACAAACAATCTTCACCACTATCTTAAAGAATTATTGATCATGATGTTAATATTTTGGGGGTCTCTCTCTCTCTTTTTGAGGATGGGTGAACAGCTTACCTTCACAAGTCTGGCCCGAAGAGCGATACCCTTCCTTGCATCTGCAGTCCTCGACAGAGGTACTTCCTGGTGGAGAGGTGTGATTCTCATCAGGACATGAGATGCAGGTGCTTATTCCACCTGGTGAACCTTCAGGCTTGTAGGTCCCTGGTGGGCAGGCTAAAAAGCAAAGTAAGGGCAATAAAATCCAAGTCAGGATCAAGTTGCAAAAGTATATTGCAAAGCTGTAGTCCCCTACTCCTTCATCCACAGGTACTGTACGCTTGTGAAACATGGACCACCTATAAATGCCATCTCCAGCTCCTCAAAAGATTCCATCAATGGTGTATCCAAAGATTTTTACATATCACTTGGGAAGACAGGCAAACTAATGTCAGTGTACTGGAAGTAGCAAAGATCACCAGTGTCGAAGCAATGATTCTTCAACATCAACTTCATTGGACTGGTCATGTCGTGCAGATGCCTGATTATTGTCTTCCAAAGCAACTACTCTATTCTCAGCTTAAGAATGGAAAGTGTAATGCTGGTGGACAACAAAAGAGGTTTAAAGAGGCTCTCAAGGCAAATCTAAAAAAAATGTAGTATAAGCACCAACAACTGGGAAACACTGGCTTGCAAGTGCTCCAGTTGTGGAACAGCCTTTACCAAAGGTGCCATGGACTTTGAAGACGCTTGAACTCAGGACGAAAGGGAGAAAGATGCTAAGAGGAAGGCATATTTGGCAAATCCTCACCATGATCAACTCCCACCCGGAAACCTATGTCCCCACTGTGGAAGGATGTGTGGATCCAGAATTGGCCTCCACAGTCACTTACGAACTCACTGTTAAAACCGTGGTCATGGAAGACAATATTACTAGATTATGAGTGATTGCCGAAGAAGAAGAAGTTACCTTTGGCTCTCCAGATATTGCTGGACACCAACTCCCATTATTCTTGACTACTGGTTAATTTTATTTTATTTATACTTTGCCCAATACAAATTTTCACATTCCATTCAACATAACCACACAGTCATAATCGTTGACTCCCCCCCCCTTCCTTGGTTCTGTTTAATAATCCATTACAACTGCCTATTCTAATGATTCAGTATGTTTTATTGTTCCCCTCCTCACTATATCTTCATATAATTTAAACTGCTGAATTTACTCTAATCCTGCTAATGTTTTAACGTGTTTACAATTATTCTTCAGATATTCTGCAAACATTTCCCACTCTTCTTTAAATACTCCATCTTTCTGATCTCTTATTCTATTAGTTAAATTTCCTAATTCCACATATTCCACCAATTTCATCTGCTAAACTACCTTTTTGGTCATTTATGGGCAGGGCATAAATAACAACTTTCTTTCTTTCTTTCTTTCTTTCTTTCTTTCTTTCTTTCTTTCTTTCTTTCTTTCTTTCTTTCTTTGCTTGTTTATTATCATTTCAGTAAAAATACAGCCAACCTGTACTTTGTATGTTCATTTGCTGGATGAGATCCTACATGGCAAAGACACTGTACTACCTGCTGGCAGACTGTCTCTCCAGAGTGGTGCATGCTCTGGTTATTTCCCGCTTGGACTACTGCAATGCGCTCTACGTAGGGCTACTTTTGAAGGTGACCCAGAAACTACAACTAATCCAGAATGCGGCAGCTAGACAGGTGACTGGGAGCAGCTGCTGAGACCACATAACACCGGTCCTGAAAGACCTACATTGGCTCCCAGTACGTTTCCGAGCACAATTCAAAGTGTTGGTGCTGACCTTTAAAGCCCTAAACGGCCTCGGCCCAGTAGACCTGAAGGAGCATCTCCCCCACCCCCATTGTTCAGCCCGGACACTGAGGTCCACTTCTGAGGGTCTTCTGGTGGTTCCCTAATTGCAAGAAGTAAAGTTACAGGGAACCAGGCAGAGGGCCTTCTTGGTGGTGGCACCTTCCCTGTGGAACGCCTTCCTATAAGATGTCAAGGAGATAAACAACTACACAACTTTTAGAGGACATCTGAAGGCAGCCCTGTTTAGGGAAGATTTTAATGTTTGATGTTTTATTATGTTTTTCGTGTGTTATAAGCCACCCAGAGTGGCTGGGACATTACTGTTTTTGTTGCTGTTGCTATATTTCAATATTTTGGTGTTCCTGGCTTATTTACCAAACTGGAAGGTAAGATATTTTAAGTATACTACTTGGCTTTTTCTACTTCATTCTGCCACCTGCCCAGATTTCTTCCCTGCTACCCCACAGACTAGGGACGCGGGTGGCGCTGTGGGTAAAAGCCTCAGCTTGCCGATCGAAAGGTCAGCGGTTCGAATCCCCGCGGCGGGGTGCGCTCCCGTTGCTCGGTCCCAGCGCCTGCCAACCTAGCAGTTCGAAAGCACCCCCGGGTGCAAGTAGATAAATAGGGACCGCTTTCTAGCGGGAAGGTAAACGGCGTTTCCGTGTGCGGCTCTGGCTCGCCAGAGCAGCGATGTCACGCTGGCCACGTGACCCGGAAGTGTCTCCGGACAGCGCTGGCCCCCGGCCTATAGAGTGAGATGGGCGCACCAACCCCAGAGTCTGTCAAGACTGGCCCGTACGGGCAGGGGTACCTTTACCTTTACCTTACCCCACAGACTGCTGCCCACATCCCCTTTCTCAGTAACATTTGTACAGATTGCTCTAGTGCAAAGAGATGAGCAATGTGAAGAGAATGCATTTAAGAGGTTAAAAGACTGGAAACGACATATTTAAAAATGCATTTATTCAGTGAACTCAATTACATGGGGGAAATAATCCTTAAATAGCATTTTCCATACCTGATGGTAATAACTGGTCAGATTAGCGAGTTTTACAATTTGCTCTGCACTGCTAATAGATCTTTAGAAGCCTATTAATGTGCTCTCATTTTTACACAGAGTAAACCTGCACACGAAAAGCTTCGGTAGGGGCTGGGGAAATTCTGGGGGTGGTTTAACAAGATCGAATCTCCGTACCAAGCAGAAAAGAATTCTAAAGGGGAGGGGAAACCCGTAACTGATTATGGTGCTGTTCCACCAAGAAAGCTCACTATACGCTGTGAAATAAGAAGGCAACAAAAAAGCATAGAACATCAAAGTATTCCCTAAAACTAATGTTTACACATTAGTTGTGATGTATGGAAGTGAGAGCTGGACCATAAAGAAGACTGGTCGCCGAAGAATTGATGCTTTTGAATTATGATGCTGGAGGAGACTCTTGAGAGTCCCATGGACTGCAAGAAGATCAAACCTCTCCATTCTTAGGGAAATCTGCCCTGAGTGCTCACTGGAAGGACAGATTGTGAAGCTGAGGCTCCAATACTTTGGCCACCTCATGAGAAGAGAAGGCTCCCTGGAAAAGACCCTGATGTTGGGAAAGATGGAGAGCACAAGGAGAAGGGGACAACAGAGGACAAGATGGTTGGACAGTGTTCTCGAAGCTACCAGCATGAGTTTGACCAAGCTGCAGGAGGCAGTGGAAGACAGGAGTGCCTGGCGTGCTCTGGTCCATGGGGCCACGAAGAGTCGTACACGACTAAACGACTAAACAACAACAATGTTTACATGTGAAAATAAAAATCTGAACAATCCACACATATTATAATCAGTACAATAATATTGGACAACACTAATGTGGAGCATCAATATTGATATCCATTTTACACCCATGTTTCTTTATCACAGAACAAAACAACAGTCACTATGCTTACTTTCGAACATCTCCATCTGATTTTCATTGCTTTAAAGTCAGCGGTAACAAGCTTCTATCCAAGCAAGTTTACTTAGCTTAGATCAGTTATTCCTTTAACACAATTCAGCTAACCTTTAATTCATAATTATGGAAGTGGGGAAGAATGGCTTTAAGTTCAAAGGCCGATTCCCTCTTCCACTGCATAAAGTGAAAACTATGATATTAACTATTAATATAAAAGGGGGAGTATTTATTCCAAATTAATTGATCCAGAATCCAAAGGCATAAGCTTGCACAAACTGACCCTTAACACTCGGCTGTTTTGCAGCTGATGTATTGCAGGCTTACAAAGGTTTCTTAAAAACATTTAGCAAAGTGCTGAATTATGATACCAGCATTAAATTCATAATTATGCCATAATTTGGAATGCTCCTGTTCAGTACGCCAGTCAGCCTTGCCTTTTTCCAGGATAGGTCACTCCAAAGGATACGTCATACACAGCTGGAGTAATTCAGTAAAGAAGACATGGATGCACTCCCAACATTGTGAGTGATTACCAAATCACCCCACAATATATATATTTTTTTAAAAAAATCTTTTTAAAAAGTTCTGTGAAGAACTTATCAGATAGAAAGCTGCTAGGATTACAAAAGTATTCCAGTGAGCGCATCTCATTAAATATTTGATATATAGGTCTTGTACAGCAATTGCAAATTAAACATCTAACATGTCTACAAGGATCAGGGAAGATTTGTGCTAAATCCCAGCATGTACTATATAACTCTTGCATATTTCCTGTTATAACCAACAGATGCTCTGCATTGATTTCAGCCACTGCTAATTCTTTCTCTTTCGGAAACCCTTGTGTGTTGCAACACTGCGTTATGAAACTGCAAACTACTCACAAGGCACAAATTGGGCCTTGTAACTGCTATATTAGAGAGATTAGTTGGCCTTTGCAGCACCCTGCAGAAGAAATTCTAAATCATTTCAGCCTGAAGTCACCCTGAGTGCCTATTGCAGCGGTGAAATTTTCCCTAGGGGGAACAGTTAGGACCAGAGGCACCAACTTGTGAGGGTGATTTTTTTGGGGGGCGGGCAGCGATGTCATGGCGTCCTGATGTTGTGTAAAACAACAACAAACAAGCCTATGGTCACATAAAGCACACTCAATAAACACACGAGACATAACCAGCTGTGTTCTTAGATATAGGTAAATAAGGTATACTATTCATGTATCAAATCATAAATTTCGACGGAAGTAACTCATAAAGTTCAACAAAAGAACAAAGCAGAAGACCCAGTGAGTCAGATCATTCTCTAGTCAGTTCGTACATAAGGTCCATCCGTGTAATAGTGTCTATTACACCTGTCTGTTCATAAGGTCCAAACAATCCCCATGAAAGGTTGTAAACGATCTCGGTCCAGTATACCTGAAGGAGCGTCTCCACCCCCATCGTTCTACCCGGACACTGAGGTCCAGCTCCAAGGGCCTTCTGGCGGTTCCCTCACTGCGGGAAGCCAAGTTACAGAGAACCAGGCAGAGGACCTTCTCGGTAGTGGCACCTGCCCTGTGGAACGCCCTCCCACCAGATGCCATGGAAAACAACAACCACCAGACTTTTAGAAGACATCTGAAGGGAAGCTTTTAATGTTTGATGCATTACTGTATTTTAATATTTTGTTGGAAGCCACCCAGAGTGGCTGGGGAAGCCCAGCCAGATGGGCGGGGTATAAATAATAAATTATTGCTGCTGCTGCTGTTGCAGCAGTTCCACAGAATCCTTTCACAGAGTCTAAGACAAGGATTTCCGGAATATTGGCCTTGTTTCACCATCCTAGGCTTCATCAGTACAGTGGAACCTCGGTTTAAGTACTTAATTCGTTCCAGAGGTCTGTTCTTAACCTGAAACCATTCTTAACCTGAAGCACCACTTTAGCTAATGGGGCCTCGCACTGCCGCCACATGATTTCTGTTCTCATCCTAAAGCAAAGTTCTTAACCCGAGATACTACCGGTACTTCTGGGTTAGCGGAGTCTGTAACCTGAAGCGTATGTAACTCAAGGTACCACAGTAGTTAAAGCTCATATGTGATATTACAGGACAGTGGATCTTATGGCATAGTAGTCCTGATGTTGTGTGCATGAGCATCGTGCCTCCCTCCCTAAGCCAGGCAGAACCTTCCCAGGCTTTGACAGGATACCAGAGCCCTCTGCCTCCTTCCCAAAGCCAGGCGGATTTTGGGAAGGTGGCAGAAGGGCTCTTGGATCTGTTGGAGCATTGTGCCTCCCTAAGCTAGATACAAGCTTCCTGAGCTTTGGGAAGGAGGTACCAGGGAACATTTAAGCGACTAGCCTAGTCCACAGACTGCACGCCACTGAGAGTTACAGTCACACCTCATGTTATGTCCACTTCATGTTACGTTCTTTCAGGTTACGTCCCGCGGCGACCCGGAAGTACCAGAAAGGGTTACATCGGGGTTTCGCAGCTCGCACATGCGCAGACATGCAAAATGAAGTCACACACATGCGCAGAAGCGGCGAATCACAACCCACATGTGTGCAGACGCAATGTGTGCAGGTTGCGTTCCTTTCATGATGCGAACGGGCCTCCGGAACGGATCCCGTTTGCAACCAGAGGTACCACTGTACATGCAAATTTTAAAAAAGCAAATGCAGATAATGTTGAGTTTGAGTTTGGACATGTTATAGGTTTAACATATGCCTAGGTGAATGTTTCAGAATGAAAATATGACAAACTCAGCAAGCTGCCATTGCCTTTAGGAGTTTGGTGTGAAATGTCTAGCCTCCCTAAGATGCCATTGATTATCTAACTATGCTGCTCAACAACAATGTTTATATTTCTTTGAACCAACATTCCCAGTCACTAGAGAGGCGCAGTGCCGGAAACAGCTGAGCTTAAAGCTTGAGAACATGTGCCATTTAAAATGTTTATTTACTTAGCAGCCAAGGGTCAGATGGTTTAAATTAGCATGACAGAGCTGAGGCACACGTGTTCAGGCACTAGAAAACATAGAAAATCAAATGGTGCTTATTCCCCTTGTTATTCATGTAATTGTGCAAGAATGCAGTTTCATTCTTATTCCCAGTCCTTGGCAATTCTAATTTTATAATTTCCTCTAAAAGTTCATACTTAAAACTAGCATAAAATGGGAAAACACTTCCACAAACTCATGAAACTAATGTTCGTTCTAAATAGAAAATCATTTCCCTTACATTTCCCTTCCCACCTGCCTGTGCGGACAAAGTTCAAACAGTTCACCTCAAAACGTGGAGCATTGCAACAGAGTGCACAATCAGTCTCTCATTATTTCAGTTAGAATTGAATTTGCACAAAAAAGTGCCCACAGTCCCATTATGTTAAGGTTTGTGGTGTGTTTTTGCATCATTCAGCTATAACCTCTGTGCTGAAAGAAACCTTCATGAAATAAACAACTTGAAAAACATGGAAGCCAAATATTTTCCAAACTTTATCAAAAGCTACTCACTGATAGATACTTGGTAGCAACTAGGTTCCTAACTGGTTTACAAAATGGTCCCTACAGTCTTGAATCAATAGGGAAAGATGTCATTTATATCAGTGACAGTAGCATGCCAACAGGAAATGCAATCAGACTCCATACAGCTACTTTCCCATTGTGGGTCATGTGGCCACCGTGACTAAACGGCTTCTGGCGTAACGGAACACCATGACGGAAGCCAGAGCGCACGGAAACGCCATTTTACCTTCGATTCTAACTGAAATCATGAAAGACTGATTCTGCACTCTGTTGCAATGCTCCACATTCTGATGGGTTCTGAGGGTTGTGGAAGTTGTTCCATACACTGTGATAGCCCCTTTCTCTGGTTTGATTTCAAACTGTGCAGGCAAAAGAGTTGCCTGACGTAACTTTGTCCAGTGGCCCCATCCACCTGTTGAACTTTGTCCACAGGGGCAGGTGGGGGAGATAAGGATCTGGCCCACTGGTTGGGTCCAATTCCACACCCCTGCGATATTGCAACACAGCTGATTTATCTGCCCTTAAAAGAAGCACCACTACCTGGTCTGTTCAACAGGTTGATTGTGATCTACCGGTCAATCGCGGGATGTCCCTGGTCAACCCATGTTGATTGCGAGCTCCTGACGCCCCGCCCCCAAAAAAGCTCAACAACTCTGGTCAATCCAAAGGGTAGATCACTGCCAGTTTTAGTAGGAGTAGATCACAGTCTCTTGGAAACTGGACAGCCTTGCCCTAGACAATGCATTTTTCTATTTCACCCCCTTCAAAATGAAACCATTTTTCTACATAAGAACAGCATGCCCATGTTCACTTACTCTGGAAATAAAAGTGTGCTTCAGCTATTAGAAGTCTGGAAAACTCTTATCTGAAACTTCCTGTCCTCCTAAAATGATATTTGTAAAAATCATTCCTGCGCCAAGTGAATTTCTCAGTGTGTGAATAAGTAGGCTGATTAAATAGCACTCATCAGACACTCAACCTCGATCAAAGCCATGCCTAGCAAATCAAAGCGAAGTAAATGAACCAAAGCTTTACATCAAAGCAGAGAGCAATATTAAAATATAACCAAGACTCTTAATTTTTGTGTTTAAGGTTAAGCCAGTACTTAACAGTGTAACATATCCCATAATTAAGATGAAGAGGTCAAAATTTACTGGTACATATAATGGTTGCTAGGAAATATATGGCTAGTTAATATATTCCACTTATATACAGAAGAGTTCAGACAGATGACTGAACCAGAACTCCTTATATTATACTCTCTTATGACTTACGCTGCTCCATCAGAGACGGGTGTCTGAAGTTCCTGCTACAGCCATCACACTGTCAATAGTTTCCTCACTGCTGCCCCCCTCCCTGCCCTGGAGGCTAAGGGGGTGGTCAATTTATGGAGAAAAAGACCTAACATTCTACTCAACTTTTTAATTAAATGGAAGAAATCTGCTGTGTCCCCAGATTTCTGCTGCATACAGAACTTGGGGGAAACAGTTCTGCCGTTGGTCTTTCAAGAACAGGATACCGTATTTTTTGCTCTATAGGACGCATTTTTCCCCTCCAAAAATGAAGGGGAAATGTGTGTGCGTCCTATGGAGCGAATGCAGGCTTTCGCTGAAGCCTGGAAAGTGCGAGGAGTTGGTGTGCACTGACCCCTCTCGCTCTCCAGGCTTCAGGAAGCTATCCGCAAGCCTTTGGAGTGTGGCGGGAGTTCCCGCCGGGCTCCCAAGGCTTGCGGATAGCAGCCTGCTTCCCGAAGCCCGGCGAGCTCTTTGCAGCGCACCCCAGGCTTCGGGAGATATCTGCAAGCCTTGCGGATAGCAGCCTGTTCTGGGGGCTGGGGTCGGGGGAAGCTCGGGCTTCCCCTGCCCCAGCCCCGTTCCTGGGGGTGGGGTAAGTAATTTTTTTTCTTTATTCCCCCCCAAAAAAAAACCTAGGTGCGCCCTATGGGCCGGTGTGCCCTATAGAGTGAAAAATACAGTAGATTTGTTTGCCATCGCCACCCCATAGCTTCAGCACATTAAAAGGGGTTTACTGGCCTGGTTTTTACCAATTGCTTTAAATTAAGTTGCAGAAACGGTAATAAGTAATAATGAGACATTGATCTTCTATTGATTTATAACTACTAGAGCTACCAATGGCCCTCTTAATTTCATGAGGAGATGATTGACCATGTCATCTGAACACAGAAGCACTGGTGACTACCACACTGGAAAATCAGACAAGTAGTTGTGTAGAATTGTGGTTTTTTATGACAGGGAGTTAAGCACAAAACAGAAAGCAAGTGGCTCATTTTCACAAGTATCTGGTTTTTAATTAAGAGAATTCTAGAATCTCTTCCTGGAAACTTAATGAGGCATTGAAAGGGTTAGAACTAACAATCTAGATTGCGAGCCGCCCTGGAACAGAAGCAAGAAAAACAATATCCAGGCAAAATAGCTGGATGATGACATTCTTTGGATAAGATACTGGAATATTATTTGATACTTTGCTATATTACAAAAAAAGAAGCACTGTAAAAGTCATTAGAAGTTCAAAAGGGTTATTGGTTTCTATCCAAATACATGCATTCACCCGTCAGACTCACCCTTTTTAGGAGAGTGTCTTTGTATTATTTGTACAAACTTTTAAAATCTCAGTACTGATGAAAAGGTCACTCAGGCAGTTTCATGCATGTGAGGAAAGTTGCAGACACAAAAGCTGTGTCCTGAAAATAACATGGGGGGGGGGGACGACACTAAAATATCTTCAGCAACCAATCTGCCCTCGATATTAACTTGTAAAAATGACCCATTTAATATCTTTCAAAAGAGTTATCAAGAAGGCAGCTACAGTAAAAGACTCCCATGTCTTCCCTAAAATGATTGCCTCACACATCAAAAAATCCGCATGGAAAACCAATTTCCTACAAAGAATTAATGAGGCATTGGCATGCAGCTCATTAAACAATCACATATTCAGGTTTTGGTTTTTTTTACACGCACAAGTCAGTAATTAATGCAAACAGATACCCTGTGCAAGCATTCATATGCAATTTCTACCTATACATAGTGTCTGGTGTGCAGGGCCTGATTTAGGTTTGATGAGGCCCTCAGCTACTGAAGGTAATGGGGCCCTTTATATGTCCAGCTGCCCTTTGTCAACAACAAATTGTCGCTGTTTTTTTGTGTTGAATATATGATATGGACCTGATAGGTATCTAAAGCCATTTGCCCATGTTGCCATGCAACCAGTCCATGTAGAATGTAGGCACCCTATATATAGAAATGAGCAAACCAGTGATATTTTAGAGAGCAGGCTAGCTGGCAGGGCCCATGACTTACATCATAGGAGCCTACACAACACAAAACACTGCTGCTGTATGTAGGTTTTATTTTCTTTGTTTTTATCTTATATTTTGGAAATGTACATCCAGTTTTTTTCCCTTTAAAAATTTTGGGGCCCCCAAGAGAGAGGGGCCCTAAGCTATAGCCTGCTTAGCTTATACAGTGGTACCTCGGGTTACAGACGCTTCAGGTTACAGACTCCGCTAACCCAAAATAGTACCTCAGGTTAAAAACTTTGCTTCAGGATAAGAACAGAAATCTTGCTCTGGCGGTGCGGCGGCAGTGGGAGGCCCCATTAGCTAAAATGGTGCTTCAGGTTAAGAACAGTTTCAGGTTAAGAATGGACCTCTGGAACGAATTAAGTTCTTAACCCGAGGTACCACTGCACTGGGGAAGGAAAGCAGTCCGTGTGTATTCAACGAATTCTTCATGCTTTGCAAAACGGCAGATAAGTTCAGCTGGGAAATGTTACAAAAAGAGAGCCAAACTCTTTCAAAATAAAAAAGGTTTCAAAATAGTTTTCTATTTTCTTCACTTACGAGGGGCAAACATGTTGTCTTTTGTCTTTTTTTTTTTAAGGAAATGCAGCAAGACTTCAGAAAGATTAAGTCATGTTTACACGGAAAAATGAAATCCCCCCGGCTAAATGTTATGATGTCTGTGCAGAGTTTCAGCTGAGTTCTCTCCAATAGGCACATGCAAAGCAGATGGCAAACCTTCAAGTGCTTCATACAATATATGCTACCTTTTAAAAATGTCTACTTGCTGATGCATTGCTGATGTTCTTACAAAAAGCAACAACATCTGCCAAATGCACTCTTAAAAACCTTATGGTTCTGGATCTTGCAAGTCCAAAACTGGATGATATTCGCATATACAGACTGTGCTGAATGTAAGGATGAATGTGTTTCGACTATTATAAGCTCCAGAGTGGCCACTAGTAAAATTTTCATTTAGCTTGTGAAGTCAGATAAAGGCACAAATTTCACATTAGAAAATTCAATTTGCATTAATCAACCATCTTCACTCTACAGCCTATGGTGAAACAGATGTGCTTTTAGGTCTTTTTACAATTAGCGAAAACAATCAACTGACAAAACTGCTCAAAAAGATATGCGTAGCAATCTCATTTGGCTAAGAAGAGTCTTCAGAATGCATTCAAATACACTGATAGTTCTGATGCCTATAAATGGACAAAAATGGAAGCTTTTCATGGAAGCTCTTCTGTCATACATCTGTCAAGAACGTTGGATTGTAGCACAATATGAACTCCAAATTGTTCATATCCTTCCCTGGTCTTCTTCCAGTTAGTTCCACCACCAACCTGCCTCGTTATCTCCTTAATTGAACCTGGCTTTCCTCCAGGCTTTTGACTTTGGATCATAGCGAGTCTTAAAAAGGTAAAGGGACCCCTGACTGTTAGGCCCAGTCATAACCGACTCTGGGGTTGCGGCGCTCATCTCGCTTTATTGGCCGAGGGAGCCGGCGTACAGCTTCCGGGTCATGTGGCCAGCATGAGTAAGCCGCTTCTGGCAAACCAGAGCAGTGCACGGAAACGCCGTTTACCTTCCCGCCGGAGCGGTACCTATTTATCTACTTGCACTTTGACGTGCTTTCGAACTGCTAGGTTGGCAGGAGCAGGGACTGAGCAACGGGAGCTCACCCCATTGTGGGGATTCGAACCGCCAACCTTCTGATCGGCAAGTCCTAGGCTCTGTGGTTTAACCCACAGCACCAGTCTTATACCCCAGTAAATGCTGGGCAAGATCCAACATCACACCAGTAGATACAACAGGAATTCCAACCTTCCAGAACAGATTTTGGTACATGCAAGGGGCTGAAGTAAAAATGGTTTGTGCAAGGAGAAGGTTGTTGTGCAAGTGGAATTGCCCTTCTAACCTGGTGTTGTCTAGTTGTCTAGAACAATGGTTCCAAATGATTGCAGTCACTCCTGCAGCAACCTAATCCTTTTGGTGGGAACCTTTGGCCCACCAGATGTTGATGAACTGCAACTAATAATAATAATAATAATAATAATTTATTTATTATTTATACCTCGCCCATCTGGATGGGTATCCCCAGCCACTCTGGGCGGCTTCCGACAAAATATTAAAATACAATAGCCTTCAGATGTCTTCTAAAAGTCTGGTAGTTGTTGTTCTCTTTGACATCTGGTGGGAGGGCGTTCCACAGGGTGGGTGCCACCACCGAGAAGGCCCTCTGCCTGGTTCCCTGTAACTTGGCTTCTCGCAGGGAGGGAACCGCCAGAAGGCCCTCGGCGCTGGACCTCAGTGTCCGGGTAGAACGATTGGGGTGGAGATGCTCCTTCAGGTATACAGGACAGAGGCCGTTTAGGGCTTTACAGGTCAGCACCAACACTTTGAATTGTGCCCGGAAACATACCGGGAGCCAATGTAGGTCTTTCAAGACCGGTGTTATATGGTCTTGGCGGCCACTCCCAGTCACCAGTCTAGCTGCCGCATTCTGGATTAGTTGTAGTTTCCGGGTCACCTTCAAAGGTAGCCCCACATAGAGCACATTGCCGTAGTCCAAGCGAGAGATAACTAGAGCATCAGACCTAGCAAGGTCCTGGGATGAAGGAGGTTGCAGTTCAGCAACAGGTGCAGGGCTGAGTCAAACACATCATCACCATCGTTTTAGTTGTATAGTTAAATCCATGCTCGAGGTGGATTACAGCATGAAAAGATTTACGGAATTAACAAACACAAAATGTGCAAACAGTAAATAAAACGCATTGGAAAGTACGCAACCCAATGGAACGATTTCCACATAACTTATAGTAAGATCTAAAAATAATGAATGAATATCAACAACAACAACAAAACACCCTAAATAATGGCACAGCCCATGAATCTGTTCAGCCATCCACCTGTCCTCCTAGGCCAGGTGGAAAAAGGCCTGCAAGGCAGAGATAATAATAATAATAATAATAATAATAATAATAAATTATTTATTTATTTATTTATTTATTTCCCTCCCATCTGGCTGGGTTTCCCAGGACTCACAGCCAAGATGGTCTCTGGGCTCTTAAGCTGCCTTCGCTTCTGTAGCTGGAGCCAGCCAGTCAGTCAAACAGCCCAGTTAACTAGTGAATTTTGCACTGAGAAGGTGGGGAATTTCTTAAAACAGCCCCTTTAAGCTCAGTCTTTTTACGTCACCCCTTGGTCATGAACAGCTGATAAGGCCATTCATTCAGTTTGTTATATGGGCAGCCCCCTCCCCCGTTTACACACGTTCGATATTGGCGCTACATTGCACTGAAGTCGGAAGAGACCTGGAAATATCATAAAGACGTCACTGAAATGTCACTAAGAGGGCGAAAGGGGGGCAGGGTGGGGTGGACCAGGGTGTTTGCAGGCTTCTTCAATGGGCTTCAATTATACATGATTTCAATGATGTGCGCAGTGCCCTTGGAACGTAACCCCTGCATAAATGGGGGGGGCTGCCCATACTATTGGGTGAAGAAGAGCCCACTGAAACTTCAAAAGCAGGCATCCCCAAACTTGGCACTCCAGCTGTTTTGGGACTACAATTCCCATCATCCCTGACCACTGGTCCCGTTACCTAGGGATGATGGGAGTTGTAGTCCCAAAACAGCTGGAGGGCCGAGTTTGCGGATGCCTGTTCAAAAGGGTTCGGCAAAACAGAAGAGGCCACCTCAATCCATGCTTATATTCACACCCAAGAAGAAGAAAACAGAGACTGACCTGTACATTCATGTTGCAGCCCTTTGCCATAGTATCCTTTTTCACAGATGCACTCAAACTGGCCCGTGTGAGTCCCACATTTGCAGCTCGCCATGATATCGCAGCAGCTTTCGCTCCCTTCGCAAAGGTAGGAACAGTAAGATATGTCTTCTTGGATGTAGCTACCAGAAGGCAAATCTGTAACCGCACAGAGGGTGAGTTGGGAAGGAAACAGGGTTCCAAACAAACAAGCGAGTTAAGAGATAATACTCGTAACTATGGTGAAAATAGTTTTTTAATCAGGAACATTTTAACTTTGGGTGCAAAACCTGAAACGAACCAGAAGGATTTGCTTTGGATTTAATCCACATTCTTTGCTCAACTCTTAATGAGGCAAATATTTCATTGGCTACAAAGGAGAAATTTGGCGGCAGGTTGGGGAGAAGAGATCATTGGTTCCTCAGTGATGCAACGATCCATTCATACATTTCCTCCTCTGCCCTTAAGCGCCTACAACTGTATGTTGATTTATATGGACCCGACTCACTGGATAATTCTTCTACATGAGACTCAATTAAATAAAAGCTGCAGAAGAACAAAGCAGAAATATAACTTGTTCTTGGTTGCACCATATGCTGGTGTATAAAATTATGACATCACCATTCTAGATAGCCTCTCCTCCTTCCAGAGGGGAGGGGTTGTGAGCGGGAGCCATTTCCCATGTTGGCAGGGGGTGTTCTGGCCCCCTGCGTCAGCTGTCCCCTGGCAGCCAACCAATCGGGTGGAAGCTGAGGGGGCGGGGTTTAGCCGCTCATATGTGGTTGCACTTGTGGTTGGTTGCCTTGGTTGTCCAAGGGGCCTGGTAGGAATTTTTATCCAACTGGCAAAATGGCACCAGCCACTTGGTTTTTCGCCTACCTCATAGCAAATTGTCACAACTTTTCGGGTATTGGCGGTTAGGCATTGGAATATGTTTGTGTATTGGAGGGCAGGGTGTGGCCATCGCCTACCCCTCCACTTTATGGGTATTCCGTTAAAGGAATCTGGCAGTCGTGGATCCTATCCAATGCCCTTGCTGGTGGCTAAGGCCATGGCATGACCCCCGGTGACATCAGGGGGAGCTTTCAGTTGTATTTGCATCAACAAGCTCCTCCTACTGGTGGTTAACCCTTGAGAGACTCCCCCCTTCCCGAGTGGGGTGGAGTCACGCTCTGTTGTTTTATCCAATGCCTAAGCCAATACCACTCACATGCTGTAATCAATAAAGTTGTGGCCTTTTTAAAGTTGCGGCCTTTTGTTTAGCCCATTAACCTAATATACAGCGTCCTTGTGTCGTTCTTATCCTCAGGCGGGTGGCCAGTCCTCAACTCACAAACTTATTCTGAGGCTCTTACGGGGTGTCTGGTTTGACAATTTGCAAAACTGATTCAATTTAAGATGCTTCATGTTTCAAAGCATTATTTAGAAAGCACTGCCTGATTCTTAGAAGGTGTGATCAACTTTGATATCAGCTTATTAAACAGCAATTCTTTTCCTGGCAGACAGTACATTGTAAAGTACTTAATAACATTTGCAGGTTGAAGTAGTCCATAGACTATTCATGAAGTGTTTGAATTTGCACAGGAAGTCAAAGAGTCACCCCTCTGAATATCTTACCAAGTTAATCAGATAAAGCCCTTTCTAGTCAAGTGGCCCAACAGGAACGTAATAGGCGGTGCTCTAAACGTTTGTTGTGACTTAATAATGATTTCGGTGGTCAGAGAGGAAATCCCAAGAGCCTCGGTGTTTGTTTTTATAAAATGTATTTCAAGACTGTGCAATTCCAAAAGCACACAAAGGCTTGAATTCGAGCCTTGTGCAGATGCTCATTTCATGGACTGCAGGGGTTGGGCTAGATGGCCGTCCCAACTCTACAATTCTATGATTCTATATGTTGAAAGAAACATGTGGAGGAGGAGCAACTAGGACTGCATCGGTTGTCCTCAGCTCCTTACCTATGGACATTATTATACCACCCAGAGTATTTGGTTTTGTGAGCACTGTACAGATGTCGTTGTTGTTTTGAATTATAATTATTATTCAAGGTGCTGATTACACAAGAGCACACATAGACCTGAATGAATGAAGCAAGTGGAATCTAAATGTGTGATGTGCACAGAAGTGACTCACTAGGCAGGGAGAAGCTGCAACGCTAATTCTCCACAGGTGGAAGCAATAATAATAATAGTATTAATTAATTAATTAATTAATTAATTATACCCCACCCATCTGGCTGGGTTTTGCCAGCCACTCTGGACAGCTCCCAACAGAATAATAGTAGTAGTAGTAGTAGTAGTAATAATAATAATAATAATAATAATGTGATAAAACATCAAACATTAAAAGCTTCCCTAAATGGGGCTGCCTTCAGATGTCTTCTAAAAGTCAGATAGTTGTTTATTTCCTTGCCATCTGATGTGAGGGTGTTCCACAGGGCAGATGCCACCACCGAGAAGGCCCTCTGCCTGGTTCCCTGTAATCTCATTTCTTGCGGTGAAGGAACTGCCAGAAGACCCTCGAAGCTGGACCTCAGTGAATGATGGGGGTAGAGACGTTCCTTCAGGTATACTGGGCCGAGGCTGTTTAGGGCTTTAAAGGTGAGCACCAACACTTGGAATTGTGCTCAGAAAGAGTGTAGGTGGCATATAAATGCACTAGCAGAGACAATTTGGTGTCCCTGCCAGCATCTTTGCATTACATCAACCTCCCCAGTGCCTCGCGCCCCACTCCTTCCCCGTCCCAGTAAGCAACAGCGACCCACCTGCCTGGGAGGTATCATAGCAGCTTCACTTCATCTGGCAAGTGGCTTCTACACGTGCATAAATGTGAACTGGCCACACCCATTGCCGGCATGTGGTCTTCAGAGGGATGCTTAATTGTCTGACCCAAAAAAAGAGCTAGCCACCCCAGAGTTAAGGTGAATCTTATGCTCAGAATGTGTATTATGCCATTCACAGACCTCACACTTGTTTTCTGTATGTTTGGGTTTAGCATTACTGCATTTGTGTATCTAAAAGGATGGTTTCCTTCAGCGCCTGAATTTTTAGTTGATCAACTGTTTGATCAGGATTTCCTGATTAATGCAGAATTCAAATAAATAACAGAAGTTCAGTGCGAGGACAATATTTCTGAATGCCATGAAAGTATTCTACATGGAGTGGAATGTGTTCCATTTTATCAAAATTCAACTGGAAGGCAAGTACCTTCGTGGAGGGCTCTGCGAGCCAGAGCTTCAAACTCTGCGAAACTATGAAGCAAGTAGCAATGTTCCTCCTTCGGGTGAGACGCCATGTCGTTCAGCTCCCGGATGTTGCCTTGCCATATCCCGAATGTGAAGATCTCGACTCCAAATTCACGCAAGGACGCTGCAATGGGCCTGGGGTCTCCTCCGTTGGAATAGCCGTCGGTAATAAGTAATATCACCTTGGAAGCATTTGCACGGGAGTGAAGCAGTATTTGCTGGAAGAAAGGGGGGAATAACATCTCAAGGCCAAGTGCAAGCAAAATGGTGACCTACTCATGGTCTTTTCAGCCAGGGGGGCACTCCCTTTAGTTACACTGTTTAACTGCAGCTTTTGCAGGACCACCCAGCATTAAGACCGTAAGATCAACAAGCTTTCAGCAGCCAGCGTGGTTAAAAAGCCAAGTACTACTGACTCACAGTTCACACACTTATATTCAGCCTTAATACAGATGCTATATTATAGCATTTTTCCCAGTAGTGATGTATGGAAGTGAGAGCTGGACCATAAAGAAGGCTGATCGCCAAAGAATTGATGCTTTTGAATTATGGTGCTGGAGGAGACTCTTGAGAGTCCCATGGACTGCAAGAAGATCAAACCTATCCATTCTTAAGGAAATCAGCCCTGAGTGCTCACTGGAAGGACAGATCCTGAAGCTGAGGCTCCAAGATTTTGGGCTCCTCATGAGAAGAGAAGACTCCCTGGAAAAGACCCTGATGGTGGGAAAGATGGAGGGCACAAGGAGAAAGGGACGGCAGAGGACAAGATGGTTGGACAGTGTTCTCGAAGCTACCAGCATGAGTTTGACCAAGCTGCGGGAGGCAGTGGAAGACAGGAGTGCCTGGCGTGCTCTGGTCCATGGGGTCACGAAGAGTCGGACACGACTAAACGACTAAACAACAACAAATATTATAGCATAATACAGATGCTATCAACCAGTCTTACAGGCAGTTTCTTATAATGAGAAGTCACCCACTTTTGTAAAAAAGCAAACCCAGACACAATGATCTGACATTCATCACTAGCTGAAATTGCAAATATTTTTTTATCAGTACTTTAAAAACTCTGACTTGAAATATTAGATTGAATGGCATAAGAGCATCACACTAGGTTAGCTTGGTGAAGTATCAAGTGAAGTTGAGTGAATGTTGCTGATGCCAGCTGAGTTAGATCTGTTCTCTGAACAAATGCACTGCATTATGGGGTAGAATCATAGAACTGTAGGGCTGGAAGGGACCCCTGAGGATCATCTAGTCCAGCCCCCTGCAATGCAGGAAGATGCAGCTGTCTGTTACGGGGATCAAACTTGCAACCTTAGGCATTATCAGCACCATGCTCTGGCCAACTGAGCTATCCAGAAAAAGGACAACTTGATGCAATATAACTGTGATTTGTGTATATATGTAGGAAAACATTTGGGGACCATACAAACCCTCTTCAGGAGGTCTACTTATGTGTAAAGCCAAAACAGGAGCATACAGAGTTGCAGTGGAAACCTCTGAAGTGGGGGGGGGGGACGACGCTCCTGTGGTTGTGGAGGCTTCCTGTAGTATTCAGAACCCATATCTAAACTGTGCACAGAGATTTCATGAGCTCCCTCCCGCTTCAGACGTTTGTTCTCCAACTCGTGGAGGGTGACTGAGCTAAATTGCTCATTCCCACTCTCTCCCCTTGTGTACTGGTTTTACACAGAGGAAAAAAGGTAAAGGTAAAGGACCCCTGGACGGTTAGGTCCAGTCAAAGGTGACTATGGGGTTGCGGCGCTCATCTCACTTTCAGGCCGAGGGAGCCATCGTTTGTCCACAGACAGCTTTCCGGGTCATGTGGCCAGCAGGACTAAACCGCTTCTGGCGCAATGGAACACTGTGACGGAAACCAGAGTGCACGGAAACGCTGTTTACCTTCCCACCGCAGTGGTACCTATTTATCTACTTGCACTGGTATGCTTTTGAACTGCTAGGTTGACAGGAGCTGGGACAGAGCAACGAGAGCTCACTCCATCATGGGGATTCAAACTGCCAAACTTCCAGTCAGCAAGACCAAGAGGCTCAGTGGTTTAGACCACAGTGTCACCTGCGTCCTTCCTACAGAAGGAGAACCTGAGGAGGGCCACACACACAAATGCTCCCCCCCCGGAGGTCATTTTCAGGGATGCTGCTCAGCTGTGGAGAAAGGAAATAGTGAGTCAGAATGTGGGCAGATGATTCGATAGGAAACAGAATAATTTATCACCTCTAAAAAACAGACCACCTTTTGCTTTGGGAGGACAGAACCAGGTTAAAACATAAGTCCTCCTTCTCTGTTTTGGCCCCACGCAGTCTATGCCTCCTGAAATTCTGATACACAAGATTTCTCTTTATCCTAAGTTTTGCCCAGAAGTTCATTTAGGAGTCACCTGTGGGCAACCTCGTTGTTGGGCCTAATTACGCCTCTCATAAACAACAGAGATTATATATATGCCCTGCATTTTTAAACTTTCGGGTCATGTTCACATGTTTTGTTACTTCCTCAGCTGAAAATTCCAATATAACCCCAGCTGCCTCAAAGTCAGACAGTCCTGGCCGTCCTCCATTGGCTCCAAACAATGGACCCACAAGGTGGGTGGGGGTGGGGTGGGGGTGTCGAAGGAAAACAAGAGACTGTGGTTTCATTCCAAGCATTGCAATATCGCAGCTGAAACTACTATGTCCAAAACACATAAAACACAAGCAAGACCTTAGGGTGTGACGAACCTCTGCTAATCTTCATATTGTACTAGAAGTACAGAATATTAGAATACGTTCTTAGTTACTCCTTTTTCATATACCAGAAACTCCTACGTTTGCCAATAAACCTGAACGGCGCCTATATTTTATATGGTGTTTCTTTCTTTTCTTTTTAAAAAATAATTCTTATTAAATTTTCCATTTTAACAATCCAATCAAATCACATTAAATATTCCAAATTATACAAATACATATCATATAGTCCGAATATTCTGCCAAATTATAAATTTTTATTGGGACTTCCCATGCTTCAAGTTTGGTGGGGCTCTGATCATCTTATGTCTCTGCTGCCTTGAGTTTCCAATAGTTCCTGTAAATCTTCCTGTTGTTACCCTTATATGGTGTTTCTTTCTTTCTTTTTTTAATTAAAACAATGCATTTTTTAAACAACATCTAGAAGGCCACAGGTTTACCAACCTCCCTTTTTTCCCCCTGTTGAGAAGATCAACCATCATTTCACACACCCCTTCCCTTAAATTTCATGTAATTTTTCCAAGGACATGTCAGCAACATGAAATGTGTTTGGTGTGAAGGAATGTTCCAAGGGGAATAAATGTTTATTTACATGTCCACAGTAACTAAGGACCCACATTAGAGTGGCTCTGGTTAACACAATGAATATATTTACATTGTGGCAATGTGGGGCAAGGTATTTTTGTACCTGAATCCATTGCGATAACAAGGATATGCAAGATAATACAATTACTAACATAATTTCGAGTTTATCTGGCTAAGTATTCGATCTCTTACAACTGGAAGAAAACACACTCCACGGTAGAAGAATTTAGGGTGAATGTGCCCCATAAATCTTGAATAGTAAAATGCTGAAGCAAAGTTTTAAATCTGGTCCAAAGTGATTGTAAAAAAATCTTTAAACTCTCTTAGAATTAACCGTGCAATTAGGTCCCTTAACACTTTGTAATTGATTAACCTGTCAGTTCAAAGTCTGCTTTTTCAGTAAATGTTTTTCTTCACTCCACTAGGAAAAACTCAGCTATTTTTCTTTCTCGCACCGCTAAGTAAAGATAACTAATTGCATTCCTTCCTTCAGCACAGCCAGCAACAGTAATATGACTGCCTTTGTTTCTTCTATCACAGGGAGTAATTGCACGTCCCAGAGAGCAGGAGATAAAACAACTCAGTGGCTATTCTTGATCTCTAGCAAGAGATCTCTTGAAAGAGCAACACCAAGGAGTCTTCAAATTAAAATTGCATTTTAAAGCAAAGGTGGATAACTAAGCACAGAAAACTAGGCTGTAACTGTATCATAAATCACAGAGCAGTGACTAACCTGAATACTCATTTGCATCTAATTAATTTTCATCTCCTTTGTTCCGCCTTACAAATACAGTGATACCCTGGTTCTCAAACACCTTGGTACTCAAACAACTTGGAACCTGAACACTGCAAACCCGGAAGTAAACATTCCAGTTTGTGAACTATTTTCGGAAGCTGAACGTGCTCTGTTTTGAGTGTTACGCTTCTGATTTGAGTGCCACACTTCCATTTTGAGCGTTCCGCTGAGGTCAGTCTGTTTTTGCTATTTATTTTGTGTTTGTGTTTTTGTTTTTGTGGCTTTTTTGTTTTGTTTTTGTGACTGTGTAGAACCCAGTTCAGCTACTGATTGATTGACTGTGTGACTGCAGTACCTTGTTTATCGCTTTCATTTTATGGAACAATGGTCTCGTTAGATAGTAAAATTCATGTTAAATTGCTGTTTGAGGGCTTGTTTTTAAAGTCTGGAATGGATTGATCCATTTTGCATTACTTTCCATGGGAAAGCATGCCTTGGTTTTGGAATGCTTTGGTTTTGGAACGGACTTCCCGAACAGATTAAGTTTGAGAACCAAGGTACCACTGTATTGAACTTGGGTAGTCAAGACAGCCAAAAGCTTGTCCTTCCTTCTAACGTCTGGATGGAATAACTTTGCATTGTTGATTTCAGCTAAGATCAGAGAGCAGGTGCCAGCAAAAATCACAATGCAGGAAAAACCATGCAGCCAGCCAATGCCTCTCCATAGCTCCATCCTTATTTCAGTTCAGCTGGTGATATATCATGAATGCTAAAAACCAAATATTGACCAGCCCTAATGTATTATCACCTTAAACATTGTTGTTGTTTAGTCGTTTAGTCGTGTCCGACTCTTCATGACCCCATGGACTAGAGAACGCCAGGCACCTCTGTCCTCCACCGCCTCCCGCAGTTTGGTCAAACTCATGCTGGTAACCTCGAAAACACCATCCAACCATCTCGTCCTCTGTCGTCCCCTTCTCCTTGTGCCCTCCATGTTTCCCAACATCAGGGTCTTTTCCAGGGAGTCTTCTCTTCTCATGAGGTAGCCAAAGTATTGCAGCCTCAGCTTCACGATCTGTCCTTCCAGTGAGCACTCAGGGCTGATTTCCTTCAGAATGGAGAGGTTTGATCTCCTTGCAGTCCGTGGGACTCTCAAGAGTCTCCTTCAGCACCATAATTCAAAAGCATCAATTCTTCGGCGATCAGCCTTCTTTATGGTCCAGCTCTCACTTCCATACATCACTACTGGGAAAACCATAGCTTTAACTATACGAACCTTTGTTGGCAAGGTGATGTCTCTACTTCTCAAGATGCTGTCTAGGCCTGTCATTGCCCTTCTCCCAAGAAGCAGGCGTCTTTTAATTTCGTGGCTGCTGTCACCATCTACAGTGATCATGGAGCCCAAGAAATTAAAATCTCTCACTGCCTCCATTTCTTCCCCTTCTATTTGCCAGGAGGTGATGGGACCAGTGGCCATGGTCTTCGTTTTTTTGATGTTGAGCTTCAGACCATATTTTGCGCTCTCCTCTTTCACCCTCATTAAAAGGTTCTTTAATTCCTCCTCACTTTCTGCCATCAAGGTTGTGTCATCTGCATATCTGAGGTTGTTGATATTTCTTCCGGCAATCTTAATTCCGGCTAGGGATTCATCCAGCCCAGCCTTTCGCATGATGAATTCTGCATATAAGTTAAATAAGCAGGGAGACAAAATACAGCCTTGTCGTACTCCTTTCCCAATTTTGAACCAATCAGTTGTTCCATATCCAGTTCTAACTGTAGCTTCTTGTCCCACATAGAGATTTCTCAGGAGACAGATGAGGTGATCAGGCACTCCCATTTCTTTAAGAACTTGCCATAGTTTGCTGTGGTCGACACAGTCAAAGGCTTTTGCATAGTCAATGAAGCAGAAGTAGATGTCTTTCTGGAACTCTCTAGCTTTCTCCATAATCCAGCGCATGTTTGCAATTTGGTCTCTGGTTCCTCTGCCTCTTCTAAATCCAGCTTGCACTTCTGGGAGTTCTCGATCCACATACTGCTTGAGCCTTCCTTGTAGAATTTTAAGCATAACCTTGCTAGCGTGTGAAATGAGTGCAATTGTGCGGTAGTTGGAGCATAGCACTACTGTACCTTAAACATAGCACTACTGTATTAGCATTACCCCAGGCGGACATGCATTGTAGTGGACGGAATATTGGACTTGGCCCAGGAAGTCTGGGTTGAAAGCTCCATTCAGCCACAAAGCTACTGCTCAATCTTGGGTGAGTGACTATCAGTGGCTATTCAAACTAGCTGACTCAGCTTTATAAGATGCAAGACATCCATAAAACGTAGAATATGCGTTCTAAACTTTGCAGGCCAGGAATATGACCTTCTGCAGCAGAATTCTATTCATTTCTAGTCAGAAGACTTGTGGGTCTCCTGTGACCACTTTTCTGAGAGAAAGCTCCTTTAAATTCAATGGGGCTTAGATTGATTTGTGGCCTTTTGACCATAAGTCAATGGGTTAGGGCTACAATACTCCAGAGCTCCTACCACACCAGTTGTCCTTTTGTTCCAGAGGAAAAACAGTTTACATATCAATAGTCTATAATGCACTCCCATAAAGATTTCGGGTATATTTCGGAGAGCCTCTTGAAAAAAAGGATTTGAGTCTTTTTGTGTAAACGTAATGAAATAATTATTTTTAAATTTGGGGAAGCAAGTGAAGATGGGTGAATAATTAAAGTTAGGAGTAAAGGAGAAATATCACAAAGGAACCACAAGGAGCATAGGTGTAATACAATAGTGTTTAAAAATAGAGGACAGTGGCATAATAGCTCACAAGAAGAGAAAAAAGGTGGTTGTTACATTGAAGTGCAAGTTCCTCTATTCATTCCAGTAATGGCATTTCAACATAATAGAAGTCTTCTATAATCCCTACCAGGACAGGACAGTACTGTTTGTATCTCCAAGTTGCAATTTGTCTGGCAAGAAGATTCGCAAGGTAAGAGCCCCTTAGAAAACGGAAGAGATATATTAAATATCAAGAGAGAACCAATTACATCTGGCTGAGTCAATCTACAGCACACAATACTTCATTACGAGAAGATGGTGATTCTAGCATCCTCATTTTAGCGGTTCAATGGATTATGTTGGGAGGAATTGTACCATGCTAACAAATCACATTTAAAATAAATAGTGGTCCAAATCAGGACAAAATTATTTGTTCTTATGTTCCACTGAATTCAACAGGCAGCTAGTTTCTGCCCCTTTAATTTTAATGGGGCTTTAGTGAGACTAACCTATCTTGGATTTGGACCAGTGTGTTGAACTTCGTGACACTGAAATCAGTGGCAATTCCTCCAAGTTCTCTTTTTGAGAGATCTATGACCATGGGTGTCAGGATGAAATGAGTAGATTATATACCTCTGGAGATACTGTTCTAGACTGCTAAGGCTCTGTCTAGCTCTAAAGATGTTGTACCCTAATTGCTGATGTTTATACCGATGTTCTGTGTGATTATTGAAATGGAATTTGTGAAATAGTAAATAAAATGAATTTAAAAAGAATCAGTGGCAAAATATCCTAGAGATAATGCTATACCTTATGATAATATACCACATGGATTCAAACCAATTCCTTGCTCCTAACCACAGTGGGCAAAGAACACTTGGGATATTCCTAACTGGATTTGAAACCTATTTAGATACACCAAGCATTGAACAAGATCAATGGTATACAGTGGATGATCGGGTTGCTGTCTCTGGTACCCTGGAAGATGCTTTCTGATATGCTGATAAGTCAACGTAGTTCTATGAAGAATGAATTACCCTTTGCTCCTAAAAATCATACGGAAAATCCCGAAGAAACAAAGGTTATTGAAAAATAATTCCAGAGGAATAGTTGGGTTAAGTCTGCTGCAGTTACAATGACAGAATGTTAAAGCAACGGAAACTAACAAATTTATTGTGATATAGCCTTAAAGGTAAAGGGACCCCTGACCATTAGGTCCAGTCGTGGCCGACTCTGGGGTTGCGGTGCTCATCTCGCTTTATTGGCCGAGGAAGCCGGCGTACAGCTTCCAGGTCATGACTAAGCCGCTTCTGGCGAACCAGAGCAGCGCATGCAAATGCCGTTTACCTTCCCGCCGGAGTGGTATCTATTCATCTACTTGCACTTTGATGTGCTTTTGAACTGCTAGGTTGGCAGGAGCAGGAACTGAGCAATGGGAGCTCACCCCGTTGCGGGGATTCGAACCACTGATCTTCTGATCGGCAAGTCCTAGACTCTGTGGTTTAACCCACAGCACCACCCGCGTAATCAGACTTAAAAAGGTAAAGGGACCCCTGACCATTAGGCAGTGTTTTTCAACCACTGTTCCGTGGCACACTAGTGTGCCGCGAGATGTTGCCTGGTGTGCCGTGGGAAAAATTTGATTCCTATTCAAGAGAATTACTTTATATATAGTCAATATAGGCACAGAGTTAAATTTTTTAACATTTTCTAATGGTGGTGTGCCTCGTGATTTTTTTCATGAAACAAGTGTGCCTTTGCCCAAAAAAGGTAGAAAAACACTGCCATTAGGTCCAGTTGTGGCTGACTCTGGGGTTGGGGCGCTCATCTCGCTTTATTGGCCGAGGGAGCCGGCATACAGCTTCCGGGTCATGTGGCCAGCATGACTAAGCTGCTTCTGGTGAACCAGAGCAGCGCACGGAAACGGCGTTTACCTTCCTGCCGGAGCGGTACCTATTTATCTACTTGCACTTTGATGTGCTTTTGAACTGCTAGGTTGGCAGGAGCAGGGATGGAGCAACGGGAGGGCATTCGAACTGCTGACCTTCTGATTGGCAAGTCCTAGGCTCTGTGGTTTAACCCACAGCGCCACCCTCATCCATATAGCCTTATGTCATAATAAATTTGTCAGTCTTCAAAAAAACCTTTTTCTTGGGGGGGGGTGTTATTTTAAAAGTTAGCCACTTCATGAATAGCATGCAGTCCTTTGCATCAAGAACTGCAGAGCTGTATGGGTGGCATTGGACCATTTTGAACTGTGTGTGAATACAAGCAGCAGAATCTTATGCACGTTCACTCAGAAGTAAGGAGCACAGTGTTCAGCATGTGGCTTACTCCCAGGAAAGTGTGCACAGAGAAATAAGCAGACAAAACAGTGGTGTCATAAATGCTCTTGTGCAGCACTACTGAGCATATTCACGTAGAATTAGACCCCACGGACCTCAACAGGACTGACTCCCTACTAAGCTCGCATTAGATGGCAGCCATACCCACCTGAAATTTGTGGATTTACTTGCAAATTTTGTTAGTGTTAAGGCAGAAAGCAAGAAAGACATTTTACAAGTCGATCTATATTCAAGCAAGTGATGATTTTTATATTTGAACCACCCTGAGACCTGCGGGTACAGGACAGTATACAAATTTAATAAATAATAATAATAACAACAACAACAATAATATATATTTGAATAGGGAAATGCATCATTCAAACATAAATTATAAAAAAAACATTCATTACCTCTTACTTATTCCTGCTTAAATAAAAAAAAAGTTCCTACGTTAACATAAACAAATATTTTTTTACCCTTTTCATACAAAACTCCCTGGACCTGATCCAGGCAACATTAAGCAACAGCGCAATCCATGTTTACTCAGAAGTAAGCCCCTCTGAGTTCTATGGGACTTGCTCTCAGTTAAGTGTGTGGGATATGCAGCTAGGTTAAGCTCCACTGATTTTAGTGAGACATGAAAGTATTTAACTTTGCCCTATATTTTATGCACATCTTTAATAATAAATGTATTTGTGTAGGACATGTTACAGAGGATTCTTTTTTAAAGGAACGTGATTAAGTTGCCGCATAAAAATAAGATAATTTTAATGCCCCCAAGCACGAAACTGAATAATTTCTGTCTCACAGAGCAAATATAGAAGCCTTAGCTTTACTTTACACTTTAGAGATGACAGAACAGTATAAAGATTGCTACTGAACCCTGATTCAATTTCTTCACCTGCTTATTGGATTGTTGTATGTTTTATGTTGTGAGCCACCTTGGGATGTTACATGAAAGGCGTTATACAAATACCTAAAGAGACATTTCTTAAATAATTTGTTTAGAACACTTCTCAAGCCGCCACATTCCACTTTGCCACATGACAAATGCCATGCAGATTTCCAGAGATCTTCTATGATATACACTGTGTATATTATATATGTGATGAAGTAGGCTCCAGGCCACAAAATCATATACCATAATGAATTTGTTATTCTTTAAGGTGCCACAAGCTGTCAGGAAAATGGTTACAGTCAAACCTTGGTTTCGAAATGCCTCCGTTTTGGAACGTTTCGGCTCCCGAACACTGAAAACCAGGAAGTAACTGCTGTGGTTTTTGAACGGTTTTCGGAAGTTGAGCATGCTACGCGGCTTCCGTTTTGAATTTCCCTATTGTATTGAGGCTTCCACTTTCAGTTTTCAGTTGTCGAACATTTCGGAAGTTGAATGGTCTTCCGGAATGGATTACGTTTGACAACCGAGGTTTGACTGTAATACATGCGATCATAGCTTTCCTCAATAAATAAGGGCTCTTACCAAGTGGTTAACGTGTGTTGAATTATTACAGCGATTAACGCATTAGGCAAGAGAAATGCATATAAACATAGAAATAATATTACATGCTAAAACAGGTAACTCTCATTATTATGGTGAAAATGACAATTTGACAACTTTGAGGCTCAAAAAACGAGTTAGATGCTGTCGTAAATATGCATCCATGTAATTTCATGATCTGAGTGTTTGAACCTATTCCTATTCATTCAGTGTTGATAACCCTGGGAATCATTTTCTTAGCCCCCCCCCCCCCAAAAAAAAAACACCTTGATGCAGCAAGGACTTTATTAGCCCAGAAGTGGAAGCAACAGTAACTACCAACAACTGAAGAGTGAAAGACGAAGAGGATGGAATATGCAGAGCTGGCGAAGCTGACCGGGAAAATCTGAAACCAGCGCTATCAAGCTTTCCAAAAAGACTGGGGTAAATTTATACAATATTTGAAAGACAATTGCAAACAATTAAAAACACTAGCAGGACTGGCTTAAGAATACTTGTAATGATGATGGCTCTACCTCTTTACATATTCTTTTAAAAATGTGAAATGGTGCACTCTAAACAGGAAGAAACACAACTTCGATGACAAAGTAAAGAATTACAGTGGGTGTCCAAACTTTTTTCAAATAGGGCCAGATTTGATGAAGTGAAGGGCCGTGAGGGCCGACCAAAGGGCCAACCACAGTTGTTGACCTTTTTTTAGAGCCAGTGTGGTGTAGTGGTTAAGAGCGGTAGACTCCTAATCTGGGGAACCGGGTTCGCGTCTCCGCTCCTCCACATGCAGCTGCTGGGTGACCTTGGGCCAGTCACACTTCTCTGAAGTCTCTCAGCCCCACTCACCTCACAGAGTGTTTCTTGTGGGGGAGGAAGGGAAAGGAGAATGTTAGCCGCTTTGAGACTCCTTAAAGGGAGTGAAAGGCGGGATATCAAATCCAAACTCTTCTTCTTCTCTTCTTCTTTTACGAAATAAACTGCCACAGGGGCCAGATTAAACTGACCGGCAAGCCAGATTAGGCCTCCGAAATGGACTTTGGACATTCCTGAATTAAGGTAACCATGAGATGGTTAATTGTGAAAAATGAGGAAGTATTTGTATACAGTGGTACCTCGGGTTACATACGCTTCAGGTTACAGACTCCGCTAACCCAGAAATAGTGCTTCAGGTTAAGAACTTTGCTTCAGGATGAGAACAGAAATCGTGCTGTATTGCCACTGTATTGTAAAATGGAAACTTCATAAAATATAAACAACAACAAAACCTTGGAGCATTCCTTAGTGGAGGAGAAGATGTAAGCGAGTGTATGCCTTACTTAGTATGCCTTACTCAGTATCCCATTAGTATACCTTACCCATGAGGGACCGGGGTGAAACCACCCTTGCCCCCACCAAGCGAGCAGAGGTGCTTTCACCCCAGCACCTTGCGGGCCCAGGCTTGATGCATGTTTTTCCTCCCTCCACTTGTAACGCTATACAGTGGAACCTTGGTTCTTGAACAACTTAGTTGATGAACAAATTGGCTCCTGGATGCCGAAAACCCAGAAGTAGGTATTCTGGTTTTCGAACGCTTTTCAGAAGCTGAACATCTGACGCGGTTTCCACTTGCACGCAGGAAGCTCCTGCAGCCAATCGGAAGCTGTGCCTTGGTTTTCGAACGTTTCGGACATTGAATGGACTTCCAGAACAGATTACATTCGAGAACCAAGGTACCACTGTATATCAAGAGGGTGAATTGGCATTTGAACCAAGGGATGCGGGTGGCGCTGTGGGTTAAACCACAGAGCCTAGAACTTGCCGATCAGAAGGTCGGCAGTTCGAATCCCCGTGATGGAGTGAGCTCCCGTTGCTAGGTTCCTGCTCCTGCCCACCTAGCAGTTCGAAAGCACGTCAAAGTGCAAGTAGATAAATAGGTACTGCTCCGGCGGGAAGGTAAACGGCGTTTCCGTGCGCTGCTCTGGTTCGCCAGAAGCGGCTTAGTCATGCTGACCACATGACCACATGCTGGCTCCCTCAGCCAATAAAGTGAGATGAGCGCCGCAACCCCAGAGTCGGCCACGACTGGACCTAACGGTCAGGGGTCCCTTTACCACTATATCACAATGTTTGGGTGGCGATACATTGTGGTGTTGAAAAGCTGATATCACCCAGCCCCACATCAGTGCCCTAGCTACCGGGGGTGGGAAGGCGGTAAGAGAGCTAGTTGGTTTTTGCCCAGATGAAGCCTCCAGAGGGGCGCCATTGAGGCCCCATCTTGTATTCGTGTGTATGCCATCCTGTGCAAGGCGGGTGCCATACTGGGTCTTTGACCTGGGTGAAATGAAGCCTAGTTTCACCCTGAAATTGCATGAGACACTACAACTCTATGTACATATCAAAGCTACATAGGTGTTTGGTAGTGTAGATGTGTTTATTTGTCTATGTGTGCTGAAAGTATTCATTTTGGAGGTAACAATGTTTCCCATTGGAAGTCAGCAAATTTCACTGACACAAACATTTTGTTCAAAACTCATTGCTGTTACTCGAGTACCTTCTGTAAGCAACTCGGCTTTGCCTGCTAAAAGGCTTCTACAACTTAACTAGTGCAAGTGTGAGCTGTATGTTCAGTACCAGTCGCCACCACAAATATAGAATGAAGGTAATATACATAATTCCTGGTATGCATGCAGCTCAGATTTTGTGGCGTGCACATTTTGAAGATACGTGTCCCAAATTTGGAAATCGTTGGAACTCAACTTCAAAAAAAATGAAGATTTTTGAAGGTCTTGGGGGGTGAGGACCCATAATGCAAGCATCAGAGAACTACACTTGGTTCTCTACACTTGGTTAAATTTAACCAAGACACTTGGTTAAATTTAATGTATCCCTATAAAAATGTTTATGTGGAGGGAACATAAAGGTAAGGCCTCACAAAATCAATCACATGGTGTAGCATATGCACACCATTTGAATGTCCATCAACTTTGGCCCCCTTCCCTCAAATATTTTTTTTTGGGGGGGGGCAAAGGGACCTCGGCCCCTAAGGGTTGTCTCCTATGCATGAGGGTCATGTATTCCACCCCTCCTGCAATGAAGGAATCTTTTGTCCAATGTGCGGCTCAAACACACAACTCTGAGCTTAAGAGTCTTGTGCTCTAACCCCTTTAGAAATATAGGGAGCTGCCTTGTACTGAATAAGACCATTGGCCTACACAATCTCATTGGCCTACCTACCCTCAACCCTAGCTCAGTTGGTAGAGTCTGAGACTCTTAAGCTCAAGGTCGTGGGTTTGAGCCCCACCAGTGCCGGATTTATGTATAAGCTAAGCAAGCTATAGCTTTAGGGCCCCACTCTCTGGGGGCCCCCAAAAAAATTAAAGGGAAAAAACCCTGGATGTACATTTCCAAAATATAAGATAAAAAACAAATAAAATAAAGCCTACATACAGCAACAGTGTTTTGTGTTCTGTAGGCTCCTATGATGTAAGTCATTGGCCCCCGTCTGCTAGCCTGCTCCCTAAAATACCTCAGATTTGCTTATTTCTATATATAGGGTGGACGGGGGTGGCGCTGTGGGTTAAACCACAGAGCCTAGGACTTGCCGATCAGAAGGTCAACGGTTTGAATCCCCACAACGGGGTGAGCTCTCGTTGCTCGGTCCCTGCTCCTGCCAACCTAGCAGTTCGAAAGCACGTCAAAGTGCAAGCAAATAAGTACCGCTCCGGCGGGAAGGTAAAAGGCGTTTCCATGCGCTGCTCTGGTTCGCCAGAAGTCCTGCTGGTCACATGACCTGGAAGCTGTACGCCAGTTCCCTCGGCCAGTAAAGCGAGATGAGTGCCGCAACCCCAGAGTCATCTGCGACTGGACCTAATGGTCAGGGGTCCCTTTACCTTTTATATATAGGGTGCCTACATTCTGCATGGATTGGTTGCATGGCAACATGTGCAAATGGCTTGAGATACCTATAAGTCCATAAATCACCATATAGCATATATTCAACACAAAAAACAGCGGCAATTTGTTGTTGACAAAGGACAGCTGGACCCATTACCTTCAGTAGCTTAGGGCATCATCAAACCTAAATCCAGCCCTGAGCCCCACACTGAGCAAAAGTTTCCTGCATTGCAGGGTTTTGGGCTAGAATAGATGATCCTTGTGGTCCCTTCCAACTCTACAGTTCTCTGATTCGATGACCCTGAGATGAAGAATCTCATGCTCCACCAGCTGAGCTATCTGCACTGGAGATGCCGGGGACTGACCCTGGACTCTTCTGCCTGCAATGCAGATGCTTTGTCTTTGAGCAGAACATCTAACTCCAAGAAGCCAATGTCTCTTCGCCGCCTCTAAAATATTTGAGGGCTCCCTCCTTCCCCCAAGTTGATGGGCACCAGAACTGCTATTTTTCTAGAAAAATAGGTGCCACATTTTGCTAACAACAAAAAAGGAGGTGCCAGTCCCGGGTACCATTGAGCACCCCCTAGGGCAAAAAAGCACCAGGTATCGCCATTCAAAGAGTGGTCAAGAATGCTGGCGGGGCTTACTTGGGCCCCCCAATATTTTACTCAAGTTGGCACCTCTGGGGCCCCCAATGAAATCTTTTATGGGGCCAGAAAATGTATATTAAATAAATTATGGGCATTGCCATTCAAATGGTGTGGTGTGCCGGACATGTGATCGATTACGCAGGATGGGGCTTGTTGTTCAGTGGTTTAGTCGTGTCCGACTCTTCGTGGCCCCATGGACCAGAGCATGCCAGGCACTCCTGTCTTCCACTGCCTCCCGCAGTTTGGTCAAACTCAAACTCATGCTGGTAGCTTTGAGAACACTTTCCAACCATCTCGCCCTCTGTCGTCCCCTTCTCCTTGTGCCCTCAATTTTTCCCAGAGGACGGGGCTTACCTGCCCCCTAACCCCCTAACATTACATTCAAGTCGCCCTCCCTGCTGGAGGGCACCACGTTGGCACCCACCCTGCGCATTCCGACGTTACGCCCGCCACTCACCGCCGCTTGCTGGAAGGCGCCCTTGGTGTAGGTGCCGCCCCCTCGGTAGCCGATGGCCGGGATCTCCCTGCCGAGCAAGGCGCACTTGTGCTGCTGCCGAGGCCGCGCCGTCGAGGGCGAAATGTAGTCGACTCTCGGCACCACGTTGTTCTTGGACGAGAAGGTGACGAGGGCGACGCGCGTGGCCGTGGGCACCACGGGGAAGTCGGACAGCAACTTCTTGACAAAGCGCAGCTCGCTGCGGAAGTTGGCTTGGCCCACGCTCGACGACTCGTCCACGAGGAAGACCAGCTCCAGGCTCCCGCTCCGCTCCCTCAGGCGCCGCACTTGTCGCTTGAAAGCCCGGCCCAGCTTCTCCACTTTGCCCTCCGTCGTCGCCGGCGAGGGCAACACCGAGCGCGCAGCCAGGGAGCTCAAGTCGACGGGGCGGGAGAGGCTGAGCGGCTGCGGCGGCGCCCAGCCCCACACCAGCGACGCGCCGCCCCACAGGTACACCGCCAGCAGGGGCCACATCCCCCCGGGTCCAACTCGGATCGCCTCCCCCCAGCTGCGCACGCCGGACGCCCCCTCTAGCGCGCGAAGCCCTTTCTTTTTTGAGAGCGCACGTGGAGAGATAGAGAGCCCTGGGCGCGCTCGGCGGCGGCGTCTAGCCTCTTGACTGCGAGGAAGAAGGAAAGCGCTGCCGTCGCTCAAGCCCTTCCCCGACGTGTTTCTGAAAAGAAGGAAGAATGGGGCACCGGCGAGGAAGAGAGAGGAAGCTCCGTCCTCCTCCTGCTCCTCCCCTTCGCTCAAGTCGCGGCTGACTCCGGATTCCTTGTCACCCGAGCGCCGTCGGTGTCTGCCAGGCTGTCAACATTCCCGGCGGCGCAAACACATCGGCACCGAGGCTTAAGCTCTGATTGATCCCATATGTCTGGCAGGCAGCGCCGGACGGAGGGGAGGGAGGGAGGGAGAGAGAGAGAGGGGCGGCGAGAGGATGCCGGGCTCGAGGGATGCATCCAGATACCACGAGTGCCACGGTAATTGGAAACACTTTGTAGCAGCAGGCGCAGCGGGAGACCCGGGAAAGGGGGTGGCCGGTTGGGGGGGGAGTGTGTGCTTGGCTGGAGGGGGGGGACGCCACCTCCCGCTTCCAGGAAGCCTCCTATCTCGCCCAGTGTTTTCCCAGGTCCCTTATTTCAAAGGAAGGCAAGTCCCAGAACATTGGATTGTAGAGTTGGAACGGTCTAGTCCAGTTCCCCCCTGCAAGGCAGGAATCTCGGCTAAAGCATCCAGGACAGATGGCCAGCCAACGTCTCCTCAAAAACCTCCAAGGAATCATAGAGTTGGAAGGGACCCCTGATTCTCATTTAGTCCAACCCCGAACAAGGCAGGAATCTCAGCCACAGCGTCCAGGTCAGATGGCCATCCAATCTCTGTAGAAAACCCTCCAAGGAAGGAGAGTCCACAACTTCCAGAGGGAGCCCCTTCCACTGTCAAACAGCCCTTACTGTCAGAAAATTCTTCCTGATGTTTAGTAAGAATCTTCTCTCTTGTAACTTGAAGCCATGGGTTCGAGTCCTACCCTCCAGAGCAGGTCTCCTATCTCCTCTGAGTCTCCTCTTTTCCAGGCTAAACATACCCAGCTCCTTCGACCGTTCCTCATAAGACCCTTGATCATCTTGGTTGCCCTCATCTGCACACTTTCCAGATTGTCAACATCCTTCTTCAATTGTGGTGCCCATATAAATGGATACAGTATTCCAGGTGTGGTCTGACCAAGGCAGAATAGAGTGGGACTATAACTTCTCTTTATCTGGGCACTAGATCAGTTCAGTGATCAGCCAAAAAGAAATAAACCCCAGCGCAGCTCGAACTGCTCCTATAAGGGTTTCTCAAACTTAAAGTTGCATTTGAGCCAGAGTCATAGAATTGTATAGTTGGAAAGGAGCCCAAGGGTTATCTAGTCCAACCCCCCGCAGTGCAGAAATCCTGTCTGGGTGGGCTCAAACCACCAACTTTCTGGTTTAACAGCCAAACACACTGACCCATTGTGCCACAGAAGTCCTTTCCTTTTCTTTCCTTTCAAGTAATAATAATAATCATAATAATTTTATTATTTATATGCCACCTGACTGGAGTGCCCCAGCCACTCTGGCTGGCTTATGACAGAATATTAAAAATATAAACAAATCAAATTAAGTTCTTAACCCGAGGTACCACTGTACAGGACAGCCTTCAGCTGTTTTCTAAAAGGCAGATACAGTCAAACCTTGGTTGTCAAACGTACTCCGTTCCGGAAGTCTGTTCGGCTTCCGAAATGTTCAGCAACTGAGGCATGGCTTCTGATTGGCTGCAGGAGCTTCCTGCACTCAAGCGGAAGCCGCATCGGACGCTCAGCTTCCGAAAAAAATTCAAAAACCAGAACGCTTACTTCCGGGTTTGCGGCGTTTGGGAGATGAAATGTTCCAAAACGGAAGCATTTGGAAACCAAGGTTTGACTGTAGTTGTTTATTTCCTTGACATCTGATGGGAGGGTGTTCCACAGGGTGGGTGCCACTACCGAGAAGGCCCTCTGTCTGGTTCCTTGTTCCCTGAAGCTATCTTCACTTCTTGCAGTGAGGGAACACCAAAAAGCCCTTGGAGCTGGGCTTCAGTGTCCAGGCTGGACAACGGGGGTGGAGATACTCCTTGACTGATTTCTCAGCGATAACTTCTTTATCCATCTTCCTTAACCTACTGCCCTCCAGATGTTTTGGCCTGTAACTCTCAGCCCAAAGGCTAAGGCTGGTATATGCAGTGAGGGAAAGGATTTTGGGTGGAAGGAAAGCTTGGCCAAAACACAGCCTCTTTCTTTAGTCTCAGACATATGATAGAATGGCAAAATTGACTGGACCAGATTGTAAGCAGCTTTGGGTCTAGATAATTTCTGTATAAAATATTTCTTTTCTTTTAAAGGGGTGTTTGTTGGTATGTCTCCATCCTTTTACACATTCTAAACCAGCAAAACATTTAATCTTTCCTAAAAGTATATGGAGGGATATGCAGTATATGTGCTAAAAGAAAAAAAGGGGGGGGGGGAGGTAAAGGACCCCTGGATGATTAAGTCCAGTCAAAGGCGACTATGGGGTTGCACCACTCATTTCAGTTTCAGGCCAAGGAAGCCGGTGTTTGTCTGCAGACAGCTTTTCTGGGTCATGTGGCCAGCATGACTAAATCGCTTCTGGAGCAACGGAACACCGTGACAAGAACCAGAGTGCATGGAAATGCTGTTTACCTTCCCGCCGCAATGGTACCTATTTATCTACTTGTACTGGTGTGCTTTTGAACTGCTAGGTTGGCAGGAACTTGGACCGAGCAGCAGTAGCTCACCCCATCGCAGGGATTCGAACCACCGACCTTCTGATCAGCAAGCCCAAGAGGCTCAGTGCTTTAGACCACAGCGCCACCCACATCCCATACCTGGGCACTCATAGGCAGCAGTGAACACCACACCAAAATGCACATGTCTGTTGCCAGAGTACTTACTGATCAAGCCTCTGGACTTTTTTTCTGCTTAATGAATTAAGAAAACCTGCGCAACCACTATGAAGATGGCATGAGACACACACACAGAGAAATTAATGTTTTCTTCTACAGACAATGGCTGCTGTACAATACAGCCTCCAGGTCTCTGAAAAGCTATCATCTGTATTCAGCCTTAAGATGCTTTTCTACAACTGCATTTTTGCAGAGGTTGCTCAGGAGTTCCCAGTTGACTAGGCCATTTTATTAGCCAGATGAAATACATGTTGCCCTACAACATTATTAAACAGTTTCGCTCATTATAACTACATGTTCTGAAACCGCTTACTGTCAGGACGTGACAGTTCTAGCGCTGAGAACCGCTAACTGTGAAAATGCGGCAGTTTATTTTAATCTCAGCAACCTCCGCACATGTGCAAAGCTGAAAAATCTAGGAGACAATTATACATTAATCCTCCTCATACAGAGATTAATGAAAATTCACATTTTGCCGAGTGACGGGATTCTCGCCCCGCTGATCCTACTGTCATCGCACATCCAGTTCTTCCCTTTTCAGCCCAATAGGACTCTGTGTGTCAAAAGGTTGATGGCTCAGTGGGCCGTAAGACAAAATATAATTTATATGTATATGCATGATTAGTTAGGGCAAAGGCAATTTATCCTGTAAAAATAGATTCAATTGCAAAACAGAACGCACGATTCTGGAGGATTAAGGAAGGAGGAATTCCGCTAAGATTGTCAACTTCAGTGTCACAAAGGCATGGCTTGGAAACAAAGAAAACGGCAAGGCAGTTAAAAGAATGAGGAAGAAATGTTGCTTTTTTAAGGGAGGAATTTGGGTGCCTGGCCTTCTTCTTGACGGTGTTTGAAAATGTGCCGATAGCCCTGTTGATCACTATTTCAAACAACACTCCGGTGATTTACATTAGTTCAGCATGGGTGGTATACGCAAAGATGCAGATCTTTGTGTCTTTAAATCTACCCTGTTCACATTGAAAGTGGGGAATGAGTGATGAGGGAATAAGCCCTTAACTTTCCCGTGACTTACTTTATTGCTCACTGTCCAATGACGTCACTTTTCCTGCAGCTGCGCTGCAATACCAGAAGTTAGCAAGGAGGTAAGTTGTGGGTAGAAGGAGGCGCTGTGGTCTAAACCACTGAACCTCTTGGGCTTGCTGATCAGAAGGTCGGCGGTTCGAATCCCTGCGACAGAGTGAGCTCCCATTGCTCTGTCCCAACTGCTGCCAACCTAGCAGTTCGAAAGCACACCAGCGCAAGTAGATAAATAGGTACTGCTCCGGTGGGAAGGTAAACAGCATTTCGGTGCACTCTGTTTTCCACCATGGTGTCCCATTGTGCCACAAGTGGTTTAGTCAATCTGGCCACATGACCCAGAAAGCTGTCTGTGGACAAACGCCGGCTCCTTCAGCTTGAAAACAGAGATGAGCGCTGCAACCCCATAGTCGCTTTTGGCTGGACTTAACCATCCAGGGATCCTTTACCTTGACCTCTACCTCTGTATCCTTCATCCATGTGTCCATTTTGCTCTTTAAGCATAACTTGCTTCAGTTACTCATGTGCTAATAAGATCCAGACTAGGCTACTACAGTGCACTGCATGTTCAGCTGGTACAAAATGTTTGCCATCTAAATGTTGGTGGGAGACAGGAGGTCTGAATATGTGTGCTGCTAAATACAGCAGTTCTTTCCAAGGATATCAGGACAAAAGGAATGAGGAAGTGGAAGGGGAACCAAAACAGTTTTATTAACAAATAAACAGCAGGCATACAAAGCATTACATAAAACATACCCGACAGGGGCTACCCAATCTCCCCATCACCTGCCCGGAGCCCCAGGTAGAGCAGCAGGAGAAAGACCCTGACCGTTGGTCTCCCAGCATCAGGTCCTTTGATCTGGGCAGTAGCTCACGGGCCCCTCCCACCTATGGCTTTTATAGCCTGCCTTGATGTAATCAAGTGCACCTGGCATTACTCATGATTAATACAGAGCGGCTGAGAGTCTCCCACTACCTGCAGCCAGCATCCAGCCAGCACTTGCAACACAGAAGAACACAAGAAACTCCCGACAGGTGTGTGAAACACAAGAATCAAACTGGGGATGTTAAAGGGAAAGGGACATGCCACCTAACTCCTCAAAATACAATTGTCTTCCGCATTTCCACTACAATATGTGATGCCGATGTTGTAGCAATTGCACTGGCTACTGGGATATTTTTTTGCACTCAACTTAAAGAGCTGCTTTTCCCCCACTTCAGGACCAGGTTACTGGAAGGGCTACTTTCACCCACATCAAGTTGCCCTTGTATTGAAATCCACTGCAGAGACCATCCTTGAATGCCCACAAATAACATCACTTAGGTTGGCACTCACTAGAGAGGGCCTTTTTGGTGATGGCTCCACATCTTTAGAACGCTACACATTGAAATATGGTCTTTCCTTTCAATTCAAGTTTTTAAGTGGACTATAAAAGCTCAACTATTCTACCTGCTTTTTCTTGATGGTGTTAGGATGCTTCAGCTGAAATTATTGTTTTAAATTTTTTTAGCTGGGCATAGTGATACAGTTTTATCTAATGACAATTTGTTTTGTCTAAAATGACTTGATTTTATCTTTACACGTTTTTATGATACTTTCTGTATTACAATCAGCCTTGTGAGGGTAATTACTGTGAATGGCGACCCAAAATACTTTTAATAAATAAAACCCCCTGGTTTCTTAGTGATTGGCTCAGAATCAGATTTAAACACACAGATCTACCCCCATCGTTTGCAATTTGACTTCAGCAATAGTGTCATTGCCAAACTTTGCCAACGTCATTCAGGCACAATGATTTAGTTACACGTTTAGGCACTCAACTGTTTAATATCAGATTTTTGTATAGCAGTATACTTTGGCTCTATGCATTGTGGAAAAAAGCCAAACTAGAAGTTGGGAGAGGATAATGATATGAAAAAATAATGACTTTTAACCCACTGGATGTACATCTAAATAACAGATCTTGAATACTTTATTTTCTAAATTCTTCCAATTGCACTGAATTCTCTCCCCCACCCCCACCCCCACCCCACCCCTCCAATCATGCTTTGCATTAAATTCCAGATTCCCTTGCATATCTTGGGTGCAATAAATCAGTATGGTAACACTAGAAAATTCCTCAATCCAGAAAGTAATCTTAAAAGCTAAGTTCCAGAGCTCACTTAAAGGTAAAGGACCCCTGACAGTTAATTCCAGTCGCAGATGACTTGGGTTGCAGCACTCATCTTGCTTGACAGGCCGAGGGAATCGGTGTTTGTCCGCAGACAGCTTTCCAGGTCATGTGGTCAGCATGACTAAGCCGCTTCTGGCAAAACCAGAGCAGCGCACGGAAATGACGTTTACCTTCCCGCCGGAGCGGTACCTATTTATCTACTTGCACTTTTGGGCATGCTTTCGAACTGCTAGGTTGGCAGGAGCTGGGACCGAGCAATGGGAGCTCACCCTGTCACTGGGATTCGAACCGCCGACCATCTGATCGGCAAGCCCAAGAGGCTCAGTGGTTTTAGACCGCAACGCCACCCGCGCCCCAGAACTCACTTACGTAGAAGGAAATTTCACTAGAAGCCATGGGACATACTTCCAATCAGAAACTTTTAGGGTTGGCAGACTGTGTTACTCTATATTTGGAGACTGGCATGTCTAAGCCAGAGTGGTGTAGTAGTTAGCGTGGTAGACTAAGTCCTGGGAGACCACTGGCTGAAATCCCCACTCAGCCCTTAAGCTCACTGGGTGACCTTGGGCCAGTCAATGTATTTCAGACTAATCTACCGTATTATATGGTTGTTTTTGAAAAGAGAAAATGGGGTGTCAGAGACTTAAAGCATGAAGAACTTGAGCTCCTGGGGAGAAAAGGTGGGATATTAGGGTTGCCATACATCTGGAAATTCCGGGACATAGCCAGGATTCGCTCGCCAAGAACCCGGGAGTGTTGCAAGCCATGTCAGAAGTGTAGATTTTTTGGCGAATTTAAAAAAATGGGGGGGGGGGGTTGCAAACAAAGCTCAACACCTTGGCAGCTTGGTCAAACTCATGTTCGTAGCTTCGAGAACACTGTCCAACCATCTCGTCTTCTGTCGTCCCCTTCTCCTTGTGCCCTCAATCCTTCCCAACATCAGGGTCTTTTCCAGGGAGTCTTCTCTTCTCATGAGGTGGCCAAAGTATTGGAGCCTCAGCTTCATGATCTGTCCTTCCAGTGAGCACTCAGGGCTGATTTCCTTAAGAATGGATACGTTTGATCTTCTTGCAGTCCATGGGACTCTCAAAAGTCTCCTCCAGCACCATAATTCAAAAGCATCCATTCTTCGGCAATCAGCCTTTTTTATGGTCCAGCTCTCACTTCCATACATCACTACTGGGAAAACCATAGCTTTAACTATACGGACCTTTGTTGGCAAGGTGATGTCTCTGCTTTTTAAGATGCTGTCTAGGTTCGTCATTGCTTTGTCATTTAATTAAAGTAAAGGTAAAGGTAAACCATTAGGTCCAGTCGTGGCCGACTCTGGGGTTGCGGCGCTCATCTCGCTTTACTGGCCGAGGGAGCCGGCGTACAGCTTCCGGGTCATGTGGCCAGCATGACTAAGCCACTTCTGGCGAACCAGAGCAGCGCACGGAAACGCCGTTTACCTTCCCACCGGAGTGGTACCTATTTATCTACCTGCACTTTGACGTGCTTTCGAACTGCTAGGTTGGCAGGAGCGGGGACAGAGCAACGGGATCTCACCCCATTGCGGGGATTTGAACCGCCGACCTTCTGATCGGCAAGTCCTAGGC
Organism: Podarcis siculus; assembly: GCA_034642415.1. NCBI lineage: Eukaryota > Metazoa > Chordata > Lepidosauria > Squamata > Lacertidae > Podarcis > Podarcis siculus. The sequence goes on along the minus strand of JAXCMG010000131.1, from coordinate 193,141 downwards.
TCTGTGGGCACCAGTTCTTCTGTGGCCACCGGCGTCCCTTTAATTAAAGTAGTCATCAAATTAACCGGAGACCTCCCATTTCCTTTCCATGCAAATGAAAATTGCATAACTGCAAGCTTGTTCTTGCATGAGAGGGGAGGTTATTTTCAGTCACGATATAAACTGCATTTATTTGGAGCTTAATTTTACAGTACGGGGGGGGGGGGATGTAGCCACAAAAAGTAGTACAGACCTCAAAATACCAGTTTGTTCTGGGTTGCAAAGATAATGTCGAATCTGTTTTGAAACGGCACTCCAGAGAAATTATGTAGTGTATTTCCTAAAATGCAAATGAGTTTGTGACTCACTTCCCCGGTACCAGAATTGCTAAGGGTTGCTTTTCACATCTTCATACTTAGTGCCTAAACATGGCAATGCCTATTAAAATTGTGCCATCTGGCTTCAGTTAACTGCGGGGAGTGGGGTGGGGGAAAGGAGTGAATGCAGATCACTTTGGAATGGCAAAAAAACAACAGCCCACCACCCATTGGGGGGCCACATTTAAAATACTGTACCAATCCAAATCCAGACGTTTCTTAATGTTGTTCAGTGCTTCTAAAGGGACATAGGCTAGGGGCTGCCAACCTCCTTGGATCAGTGGGCACATTCCAAATTTTGATAGAGTACTATGGGCACCAGTCACAAAATGGGGGACAGGCGATAACACAAAATGGTTTCCGTGAGGAGGCATGGCATAACGCAAAATTAGAGTCTGTCCGTACTACCTCATATTTACCTTGTGAAGTCACACATGTCCTGCTAGCTCAGTCAGTAGAGCAAGAGACTTAGGGTCATGGGTTTGAGCCCCATGTTGGGCAAAAGATTCTTCCATTGCAAGGGGTTGGACTAGATCAGTGTTTCCCAACCTTGTGCCTCCAGCTGTTTTTGGACTACAATTCCCATCATCCCTTGCCACTGGTCTTGCTAGTCAGGAATGATGGGAGTTGTAGTTCAAAAACAGCTGGAGGCACAAGGTTGGGAAACACTGGACTAGATGACCCTCGTGGTCCCTTCCAACTCGAGAGTTCTTTGATTCCAACCCTCTTTCCCCCAGTGCCTATCCTTAACCATAGCTTAGGCTGCCATCTTGTACTCAACAGACCCACTTTGCATTTGTTTTACGTTTTGCATTTGCCATTTTTTGGGGTGGGGAGAAGATTTGTTAACATTGCGTTGTGCTCTTTGCAGGAAATTAAGTTCTAGGGAGTACTTGATGTAAGGCGAACATATCACTGGAAAGGTGCAGGGGGAAAGTTGGTTGCAAGGAGGGAAAGGAAGGCCAAACTCGGAAGAGTCCACGGACTACTAGAGCATGGGTAGGCAATCTAAGGCCCGGGGGCCGGATCCGGACCAATCACCTTCTCAATCAGGCCTGCGGATGGTCTGGGAATCAGCATGTTTTTACATGAGTAGAATGTGTCCTTTTATTTAAAATGCATCTCTGGGTTATTTGTGGGGCCTGCCTGCTGTTTTTACATGAGTAGAATGTGTGCTTTTATTTAAAATGCATCTCTGGGTTATTTGTGGGGCATAAGAATTTGTTCATTTCCCCCCCCCAAAATATGGTCCTGCCCTCCACAAGGTCTGAGGGGCAGTGGACCGGCCCCCTGCTGAAAAAAATTGCTGACACCTGTACTAGAGAATAAGACAGAAGCAGAAAAAGTGTGGTATAGGGGCGGGAGAAGAAGCAGCTATTTAGGACCTCAGGGATTCCCATTGCCTGGTGTTCAAACAACTCAATTATCAGTCACAGTTCTGACTTCACTCCTTGACTAACAATACTGACAGGTGGGAGCAGCCAGGCTGACTGCTCAGAAGGGGTTGCCTGCACATTTTGATTCCTAACTTTCTAGGAGGGCTAGAGATTATTTTTCTCAACGAAAGCTCAAAGCCTTAGGCGCTTGCCTGTGGGCACCAACAAAGGCCTTCATGGATGACCTGGGGGGGGGTGCCAGGTTGGCAACTCCTGCCATAGGCACATACACAATCTTTCCTATGGGGCATTTGTACGCATCTTAAAAGCAACTTCAGAAGTGGTCTTGAGTCATGCTGTCGCCTAGACCGATAAACCACACATGAAATTAACAGGATGCTCTTATTGCCAGGCTCTTAAAATGGAACCGGAGCATGGCTGCATAGCATTTGACATCGTTGAAGCCGTTCTTCATGCCAAATGTGGTTTCGGGATTATTCTGTTTCCCTGACATGTTTACAGTTTGACTGGCTTCATAATTTCTGTCAAATTATGTTTGACTGGCTTCATAATTTGTATCAAACCCATTTACTGTTCACATAATACATATATATATATTATGGATTTTTTTTAAAAAAAGATGGCATATCCCCTTCTTTTTCAAATTGATTAGGCTTCCTTAAGCACTCTCAAATCATGATATAAAGTTTACAATCATTTTTGCTAACTTTGGAATCTTTGGGTTTCCCCAAGGACCTCAACTGTGCAAACCACACTGAAATAAATAGGCTTTCTACAAGAATTCAGCCATGGTCTTCTTGCTTCCATCCATCCATCCATCCATTTAAGTTTGCACAGAAGAGGTACCCAGAGGACTGTCTCAAGTTTCAAAGTTATCTCTAAAAGCATAGGTTTAATTTGTTTTTATTTATTTCAGAGCTTTAATTTGGTAACTTTGGCGATGATGCCTACAGTGCTTTTTCTGAGTACTTATCCTGACAATACAGGCCAATGCTGTTATTCCCCTATACAGTGGTTCTCAAACGCCCTGGTACTCAACTTGGAACCCAAACACTGCAAATAGAGAAGTAAGTGTTCCGGTGTGTGAACATTTTTCAGAAGCCGAACGTGCTACAGTTTGAGTGTTACACTTCCGTTCTGAGTGTTACGCTGAGGTCTGCCTGTTTCTGCTATTTATTTTGCATTTTTGTTTTTTGTTATGTACTGAGTTGAATAGGATCCAAACTGCAGCAGTCTGATTGGTCCTACAACAATAGGATCCAAAATGGGACTTCCGGGTTGGCGCGTCTGGCTAATGGCGGATTCCCTCCGAGCTCCGGAGGGAATCGGCTCAGCAGGGGACCGGGTCTTACCGTGCCGGCGACACGGGGACCCTCACAAACCACGCACACGGAGTGCGTGGACATGGTGACTCGGCGGGCACCGTAAGCGCCCCCGACCCGTGAAAGAGCCTTTTTAAAGGCTAAGGATCGGGTGCCAGGGAGCGGCGTGGTGCTGTGAGTCTTCTGCTACCCCTGCCGAGCGAAGCCGCATGCCATTCTTCAGTCAGCGCTGACTTCTTCCTGTTAAATTTGGACTTAAAAGCAAGAGCAACAACCCGTGAGTAATTTGAAAATTGGATTACAATTTTTTTGGTTTGGATTTGGCACGAACGGGGGAGACGAAAAAAAAGGAAGTCCGCCTCCTCCATATTGTTAACAGTGCAAGCAAGGACTTGTCAACTAAAGTTGCGGGAAAAATTTGTGTGATTGGATAAAAGATACAAACCTCACGGATTTAAAAGAACTAAGCTAAGGTGCTGGAGGACAAGAGAGTATTTTGTTTGAAGTAAAATACCACCCTACTCAAGCCTGGGAGCAATCGGAGTTAAGAGCCTGCCGAGATATAGATATTTTTGACAGCTGTCAAATTAGCTGTCAAAGTTGAAAGGACTGAAATTGAAACTCTAACTGATTAAATCACCACAAAATATTACAAATAAGGAAAGATTGATACAAACAAATCTGACTTTTGGATCGGAGAGGGAAAGATTACTATGTAACCAGAATCCCTCTAGAGGGGACTTTCGGACATTGCAAGAATGGAACTAAAACAAGGAATACAGGAAATACGTGCTGACTTGAAAGAGCTGATCCTTTTCGTGGGAAAATTGTTACAGATGAATGAGAAAGGCCATGTTTTGTCTACGAGCCCACCAGACCCGAAACTATCTGAAAATACACTAACTGACTTGGAAAGGGACTCGTTGTTTAAAACACAGGCAGCTGGACAAGGAAAAGAACCCAAGATTGAGGAGGAAAAAACACCTGCCAAGCAAAAGGAGCTAAAAGAAGTGAAGGCTGAGACACTGCATAAGAGAGAAAGACCTGTTAAAAAGAAACTTAAACTGACCAAGGTGAAAACAGGACTATTTGGGACATATAGATTCATGAAACAGTGTTGGAATACTGGGTACAAGCAAACAGGTCCAACTGAAAGAATCACTGCCAGCACTGAGAAAACAAGTCACCGATCCTGGGAGTTAAGCATGAGAGATTTTCAAAGAAATCAGCTGAAAGGAACTGTGAGAGACTTGCGCGCCTCAGACGTGAGATTGCCAGGCTAAAAAGATGGACTAAATGTACTTTGGTTAAGGATTGAAACCGGGGGGAGAAGGGTGGGAATTAACAGTCCGAAGGAGGTTGAAATTCTTTTCTTTTTTTTTTTTTCTTTTTTTACTTTTTATAGAACAAAGATTAGTATTATAAGAATGGGAAATCCGTGGGAGGGAAATGGTGGCAACCTTAGGAAAGGTATTTTTTCTTCTTTAGATCTATGCTTATATTTTTGTCTATTCTTTCATTCTTATATAGAGGATTAAGGGATATACGTTAATGAAATGTCAAAAGCATAACAAAGTATAATTTTACAACTAAAATGTCAAAAGCACAAATAAAGTATAATTTTACAACTAATGAATTTAATTAAATTAGGGATAAGTAACTTTAATAAAATAAGGTACAGGATGTTCAGGGGAAAAACTTGCTAGAATAAATAAATTGGAGTTGGGAAACAATAGGAGGAGACGTGGGGAAGTCCTGAAAAGAAGCTACTGAAAATAAGTGTGAAGAGGAGAATCCTTTTTTCTTTTTTATTTTCTTTCTGTTGGTGTACTGCATGTTTATTTAATGTACTTGATGTAACCTTTTTGGA
>JAXCMG010000131.1:162154-188096 GCA_034642415.1 Podarcis siculus | reverse complement strand
TAGGATCCAAAATGCAGCAGTCTGATTGGTCCTAGAACAATGCAGCAGTATGATTGGTCGGCAGGAGCCACCCAATCCAGCTCCAGATAGAAGTGAATCCACAACCTGATTGGCCTACAGGTGAATTCCGGAATTAGCCAATCACGTGCAGCCCATTGTGTAAATAATGTATATAAAGCAGATACTTTGAGGGGACTTTCATTCCCTCCTCACCACTATGAGCTGAATAAAGAGCATGAAATCCACTCTCGACTCTGAGTATATTTCGCTTTTGTAACTGTGTGGAACCCAGTTCATCTACTGATTGATTGTGTGACTGCAGTACATTGTTTATTGCTTTCATTTTATGGATAAATGGTCTCGTTAGATAGTAAAATTCATGTTAAATTGCTGTTTTAGGGGTTGTTTTTAAAAGTCTGGAACGGATTGATCCATTTTGCATTACTTTCTATGGGAAAGCACAGCTTGGTTTTGGAACGCTTTGGTTTTGGAACGGACTTCCGGAACGGATTAAGTTTGAGAACCAAGCTACCACTGTATCACACAGGAGATTCTGATAAGAGCCCATTAAATGTATATTTATCTCCACATAATCACAACACCTGAGAGGTGTGCCCCAGTAGCTCTTGCAATGTGACACTACGATGCAACTAAGGATAAGCTCATGCAAATATGTTGTCTGCAGGTTGCACCCCACCACTGAAAGGGATAATGGGGTCCACATTGTGTCCCACTTTGATTGTGCCTCTAAAAATATTTCTTATAATACTGCTTGTCCCCTTAATCTTCGTTCCCTGCTGCAATGAAGTGCCCAGTACTTGTAAGAGATTTGGCTCACATTTATGTTTTCGTTTATTATTACATTCATATCCCCAACTTTTCTCAAGGACCTCAAGGTGGTGTACGCGATTCTCCCTCTTCACATTTTATCCTCAACAACAAGCCTGTGGGGTAGGATAGGCTGCGAGATGGTGACTGGCCCAAGGTCACCCGGTGAGGTGAGGGGGGGGGATTTGCACCCTTGTCTCCCAGGTCCTCGTCCAGGGCTCTAATCATTGCACCACACCAGCTCTCTTCGTTCTTTACGGCCCTCCCTTCTCCCTGACCTCTCCGCGAGCTCCTCAGGGGCTTAGAATGCCCTGCTGGATTAGACCAAAGGTCTGTCTAGTTCAACATCCTCTTTCCAATTGTGTGGTGCTGGAGGAGACTCTTGAGAGTCCCATGGACTGCAAGAAGATCAAACCGATCCATTCTGAAGGAAATCAGCCCTGAGTGCTCACTGGAAGGACAGGTCCTGAAGCTGAGGCTCCAATACTTTGGCCACCTCATGAGAAGAGAAGACTCCCTGGAAAAGACCCTGATGTTGGGAAAGATGGAGGGCACAAGGAGAAGGGGACGACAGAGGACAAGATGGCTGGACAGTGTTCTTGAAGTGAGTAACACGAATTTGACCAACTGCTGGAGGCAGTGGAAGACAGGAGTGCCTGGTGTGCTCTGGTCCATGGGGTCACAAAGAGTCGGACACGACTAAACGACTAAACAACAAGATGCCTGGGAAGAATGAATAGCTCCCTTCCGTTGCTTGTCTCCAACACCTTGTATTCAAAGGTCCACTTAGTGTTAGAAATTGCACTGTACTTGTTAGAAAATGTATTTTACAAAGAATAAATTGTTTTTTAAAAATAATAATTATTAATACTTTTCAGCTACATACATTTCACAGATTTTACAATCATTTTTACATTTCAAAACTTGACTTCCTTCCCCCTCTTTCTGCGGTTCCTTACATTTATTTTTAATATATTCTGCATCTCTAAATTAACTTATTTATTTATCTTCTTTATGTATATATACTCTTATGTAGCTGCAGGTTATTACAGTAATCCTACCAGTGTTTACAATTTATCTGTAAATATTCAATAAACCATTTACATTCTTTTATAAAAAATTGTTATCTTGATTTCTTATTCTTCCGGTAAGTTTTGCCATTTCTGCATGTTCCATAGGTTTTTGTATCCATTCTTCCTTTTCTGGGACTGCTGCTTCTTTCCATTTTGGGGCAAGTAACATTCTTGCCACTGTAGTTGCATAAATGAATAAATTTCTATACAATTTAGGTAGTTCTATTCCTAAAATTCCCAAGAAAAAGGCTTCTGGGTTTGTTTTTGTTTTTTTTTACAAACGTTATTATAAACATCCTTTTCATTTCATTGTATATCATTTCCCAGTAAGCCTTAAAGGTAAAGGTAAAGGTAAAGGTAAAGGATCCCTGACAGTTAAGTCCAGTTGCGAACGACTCTGGGTTTGCAGCACTCATCTTGCTTTACTGGCCCAGGGAGCTAGTTTTCCCGGGTCCGCAGAAAGTTTTCCCAGGTCATGTGGCCAGCATGACTAAGCCGCTTCTGGCGAAACCAGAGCAGCGCATGGAAACCCCGTTTACCTTCCCACCGGAGTGGTACCTATTGATCTACTTGCACTTTGACATGCTTTCGAACTCCTAGGTTGGCAGAAGCAGGGACCGAACAACGGGAGCTCACCCCGTTGCGGGGATTCAAACTGCCGACCTTCCGATTGGCAAGCCCAAGGCTCAGTGGTTTAACCCACAGCGCCACCCGCGTCCCTAGTAAGCCTTAACCTTACTACAAATAATAAATTGTATTGGGGAAAAGATAACCTATGTAATGTAATGTAACAACTGCGAAATCTTACGACTCCAATTAAGGTCACCGGGATGCGGAATCATTGCCTTGTCAATTGGTTAACTTGCTATAAAAGTGACCCTGTGTGTGTCTTCAGTAGGGATAAGAGGGTTGGCTGGTTGTTTTGCCATTGTTTCTCTCAGTGTGGAGATGCTGTGTCTGGAGGATTTGGTGAAGACAGACAAGCTAAAATGTATTGACTGTTTTGAAGGACTTTTAGAAGCTAGAAGACCCTCTCTTGGGCTCAAGGGAGAGAAACGCATTGTATTGGACTTGATATGTATCAATGCTACTGCTTGTTAATAGTTGCCATCCTGCAAGTGAAGAGTTATCTTCAAAGTCTTGTGCATGGTGTGGGATGTAATCCATTGGTACAGTCAAGTGCAATATTCCTTACAGTGGTACCTTGGGTTACATATGCTTCAGGTTACACACGCTTCAGGTTACACACCTGAAATAGTGCTTCAGGTTAAGAACTTTGCTTCAGGATAAGAACAGAAATCAGGCTCCGGCGGCGCGGCGGCAGCAGGAGGCCCCATTAGCTAAAGTGGTGCTTCAGGTTAAGAACAGTTTCAGGTTAAGTATGGACCTCCAGAACGAATTAAGTACTTAACCCGAGGTACCACTGTATTTTCCTAGCGTGGGCACAGGCAGGGGGACATCCAGTCAGTGTAACTTCCCGTTCCACTGGTCTGGAGCATCTTTCCCCTGCATATGACCTGGGAGATGGGTGTGGCTCTGGCTGACTCCATAAAAGAGCCGAGTCACACAGCCATTTTCTCACTTATTGTTTTTCTCATCTTGCTTGCTGATCTTTTGCTGCCATGCTGCTCTCCTGCAGCCATTTTGTTGTCTTAATGTAATTTTGCTGTCTGCTGGCTCTCAGCCAGCAGCACATGAGTTCAGTCTCCATATGAAATGAACTCACAGTTTGTGTAACCACTAAGTAAAGCCTGCCTTTCAGGGATCAAACCGTGAACTGAAACGTGAGTAAACTTTTTGCTACTTTACTCAGAAAGACTCTTGTGTCTTTATTCTTTTAAGAGGGATCAAAAGGGGACACCAGGGATAAACTTAACTAAGAGATTCGAACGAATCTGCAAACTAGCTTCCAGCTATATTGAGGGGAATTTGCTCTGCTACATCACTCAGTAGCGTGAGTGAAGGAAGGATAATGCTTATCCAATATATGCTTTCCTACTATCTTTAACGGGTCGTGGGTGGCGCTGTGGGTTAAACCACAGAGCCTAGGACTTGCCGATCAGAAGGTCGGCAGTTCGAATCCCCATGACAGGGTGAGCTCCCGTTGCTCGGTCCCTGCTCCGGCCAACCTAGCGGTTCGAAAGCACGTCAAAGTGCAAGTAGATAAATAGGTACCGCTCCGGCGAGAAGGTAAACGGCGTTTCCGTGCGCTGCTCTGGTTCACCAGAAGCGGCTTAGTCATGCTGGCCACATGACCTCCTGGAAGCTGTACGCCGGCTCCCTCGTCCAATAAAGCGAGATGAGCACTGCAACCCCAGAGTCGGTCACGACTGGACCTAATGGTCAGGGGTCCCTTTTCCTTTACCTTTACTGTCTTTAACATTCCCACACATGGAGTCTACTTCATCACTAGGGCTTTGAGCATGAAGCTACTGCATCGCTCTGCATGACTCAGAAAAATAGCCATCCCTCAGGACCAGGAGATCTCATTTATCCTTCAAAATAGAAACGTAAGCCTTCCCTGATGCAGATGGATAATAGCTTGCCAATAGTGAGGTCCCGATTGAAGGGAGATTGGAACTTTGGCCTGCAGCTCATGCTCTTAAAACCGATGCAGTCCTGCTTGTAAGAAAAATGGGGGACAGGGAGTAAAGCCAGAGTTTGGAGTTCTATATATTTTGGCTGCAGCACAGCTGCTCTAAGTGCATGCGCTGGGGTCTATGACACACACATGGACCGCCACGAGAGTTCAAGGCTGCTGTGCTTTAATCGGTGGCGACGGATGATCTGGACACATGCATTGCAAGCCCCTGACGTGGGAGACAACAGCTGCCTCCACTCATGGAGTAAAAAATAATAACATTTTATACAATTGTTTTAGAAGCCCCTGACAGGCATCCAAACAGAACAAGGGGGTGATTTCATATACTGTGTGCCGTAACCTTATCCACTGAAGTTTGAAAACAAATGGGCTTTCCGTGTAAGTCCACCAGACAGACAGTGTGGCCTAGTGGATGATGCCAGGCTTGAACTGTAAGGCCAAATGTCAAGCTCATTGGGTTTCTTTGGGCCAGTCACTTCTTCTTCTTCTTCTTCGGTGATCTCTCATAGTCAAGTAAGATTGTCTTCCACAAACACTGTTTTAACCGTGACTCCTTGGGTGACTTTGGAGGCCAATTCTGGATCCACACGTCCTTCCACAGTGGGGACATAGGTTTCCGGGCAGGAGTTGATTATGGTGAGGGTTTGCCAAATATGCCTTCCTCTTAGCACATTTCTCCATTTCGTCCTGAGTTCAAGCATCTTCAAAGCCCATGACACCTTTGGTAAAGGCTGTTCTCTAATTGGAGCACTTGCAGGCCAGTGTTTCCCAGTTGTTGGTGTTTATACTACATTTTTAAAGATTTGCCTTGAGAGACCTTTTTAAACCTCTTTAAACCTCTTTTGTTGAACACCAGCATTACAATTTCCATTTTTAAATTCAGAATAGAGTAGTTGCTTTGGAAGACAATAATCGGGCCTAGCACAACATGGCCAGTCCAACAAAATTGATGTTGAAGAATCATTGCTTCAACACTGGTGATCTTTGCTTCTTCCAGTACACTGACATTAATTCGCCTGTCTTCCCAAGTGATGTGCAAAATTTTCTAGAGACACCATTGATGGACTCTTCAACATTGTTGAAAAGATAAAATGAGGAAGCCCACGTATCCTGTCCTAGTGACTAGACCAGGGGGTATCTAGTGTGCTGCCCACCGGGTGTTGTTAGCGCTTTTCCACACTTGTGCTTGTCCCTCACCTATAAAGCACAGGTCTGAGATGTTTCCCTCTTGTTGTGCCAATTTCCCCAGAAAAACTCAATTGGAGCAAATGTCAACCTGCAGAAAACCTGATTGGTGTTTGCTCCGATTCAGTGGTAAAGAGCAAGTTTGGGGACAACGGGTGGGACAAGTGGTAAAAAAGGTAAAGGTAAAGGACCCCTGGACCGTTAAGTCCAGTCAAAGGCAACTATGGGGTTGCAGCGCTCATCTCTCTTCCAGCCCGAGGGAGCCGGCGTTTGTTCACAGACAGCTTTCCAGGTCATGTGGCCAGCAGGACTAAACCACTTCTGGTGCAACAGGACACTGTGACAGAAGCCAGAGCACACGGAAACACCATTTACCTTCCTGCCACAGTGGTACCTATTCATCTACTTACACTGGTGTGCTTTCAAACTGCTATGTTAGCAGGAACTGCGACAGAGCAACGGGAGCTCACCCCCTCATGGGGATTCGAACCGCCAACCTTATGATCTGCAAGCCCAAGAGGCTCAGTGGTTTAGACCACAGCGCCACCCACTCCTGGGACAAGTGGGTGTGTGGATGAGCCCTTAGATCCCAACTCCCATTAACCAAGCCTGTTTAGGATGAGGATGCATTTAAACCTGAAGAAATAATGAAATTACCCCTTGCTTGTGACAATCAGGCAGCCAGAAAAAGCCTGCTCTACGTTTACATAAATGGTAAGTTCCTTGTTTTCCCTCCTGAAATATATTTTATGTTTCTTTTCTTTTTTAACTTCGTAAAATAACATTCCCCCCCTTGCCTGGTGTGCAGCTGCCCTGGCTTCTTTTGTTGTTGCTATGTTGTCTGTTTGGTGTCCGGTTTCTGGTTCACGTTGCCAGGCCAAGATTGTCTTTACTTCGTTACTACCGCTGCTCATGTGAGTCACGGCAAAAATATGTCAGGAATGGGTTTCAGAGGCAGATTATCATTATTAAACATTTTTCTGCCTGCAGTGTGGTGCACGCATACCGCCACCCAAAGCGCATCAAGGTTGCCATCACCCCAGTTCCACGGAACCACAGAGTTCAGTCGCTGTGACTGCTTGCTACATTCAGCAGCAAGCAGCAAGCAGCAAGCAGTGCCGGATTTACGTATAAGCTAAACAAGCTATATATAGCTTAGGGCCCCACTCTCTTGGGGACCCCCCAAAAATTTAAAGGGGAAAAAACTGGATGTATATTTCCAAAATAGAAGATAAAAAACAAATAAAATAAAACCTGCATACAGCAACAGTGTTTTGTGTTGTGTAGGCTGCTGTGATGTAAGTAATGGGCCCCGCCTGCTAGCCTGCTCCCTAAAATATCACTGGTTTGCTCATTTCTATATATAGGGTGCCTACATTCTGCATTTACAAATGGCTTTAGATACCTATGGGACGCAGGTGGCGCTGTGGTCTAAACCACAGAGCCTAGGGCTTGCCGATCAGAAGGTTGGCAGTTTGAATCCCCGCGACGGGGTGAGCTCCCATTGCTCAGTCCCTGTTCCTGCCAACCTAGCAGTTTGAAAGGACGCCAGTGCAAGGAGATAGATAGGTACTGCTCAAGCGGGAAGGTAAATGGCGTTTCCGTGCACTGCTCTGATTCACCAGAAGTGGCTTAGTCAGGCTGGCCACATGACCCGGAAGCTGTCTGCGGACAAAAGCCGGCTCCCTCGGCCAGTAAAGCAAGATGGGGAAGAAATGGAGGCAGTGAGAGATTTTACCTTCTTGGGCTCCATGATCACCGCAGATGGTGACAGCAGCCACGAAATTAAAAGACGCCTGCTTCTTGGGAGAAAAGCAATGACAAACCTAGACAGCATCTTAAAAAGCAGAGACATCACCTTGCCGACAAAGGTCCATATAGTTAAAGCTATGGTTTTCCCAGTAGTGATGTACGGAAGTGAGAGCTGGACCATAAAGAAGGCTGATCGCCGAAGAATTGATGCTTTTGAATTATGGTGCTGGAGGAGACTCTTGAGAGTCCCATGGACTGCAAGAAGATCAAACGTATCCATTCTTAAGGAAATCAGCCCTGAGTGCTCACTGGAAGGACAGATCCTGAAGCTGAGACTCTAATACTTTGGCCACCTCATGAGAAGAGAAGACTCCCTGGGAAAGACCCTGATGTTGGGAAAGATGGAGGTCACAAGGAGAAGGGGGCGACAGAGGATGAGATGGTTGGACAGTGTTCTCGAAGCTACCAGCATGAGTTTGACGAAACTGCGGGAGACAGTGGAAGACAGAAGTGCCTGGCATGCTCTGGTCCATGGGGTCACGAAGAGTCGGTCACAACTAAACGACTAAACAACAATAATAATTTATTATTTATACCCCACCCATCTGGTTGGGTTTCCCCAGTCACTCTGGGTGACTTCCAACAAAACATTAAAATACAATAATTCATCAGATATTAAAAGCTTCCTCAAACAGGGCTGCCTTCAGCTGTCTTCTAAAAGTCTGGTAGTTGTTTATTTCCTTGACATCTGATGCGAGGAAGTTCCACAGGGCGGGCACCACCACCGAGAAGGCCCTCTGCCTGGTTCCCTGTAACTTTGCTTCTCTCAGTGAGGGAAGCGCCAGAAGACCCTCGGCGCTGGACCTCAGTGTCCGGGCGGAGTGATGGAGGTGGAGACGCTCCTTCAGATATACTGGACCAAGGCCATTTAGGGCTTTACAGTGTTATGTGGTCTCGATGGCCACTCCCAGTCACCAGTCTGGCTGCTGCATTCTGAATTAGTTGTCCAGTCCAAATAGACTGATAATGCTAGTAAGGAACATAAGTAAGAAACCCTTTCAAAGAAGAACCAGAATAAAAACTTTCCAGAATTATCTGTGAAAGGACATTTTGCTTCTTTGATGACCATTGAGCAGTATTTCAGAGGGTCAACTTCAGTCTCCTGGCTTAACGCTGCCTTTGCTGACATTGTTTATGTGTTCCTTGATAAACAGAAGGAGGACTTGGCCTTATGTGGGTGTCAGGGACCCTGTTTTAAGTAAACCATGAGTCTCCAGTGGAGGTTTCCAGCAGAGCTGGACCCCTGGCCTTGTCAGAGTTTCATCATCAACTTCAAAGCCACTTTGTTTTCTAGCAGAAGGAGCAGGGCATTTGTCATTTAGGATGACTGCCTTGTATCAAAAAATGGGCTCAAGATGGATAAAAAAAAATAAAGCTCTCAGCTGTAGTTTTTCAAAGCACATACGGAAAACTGGAAATTGGAGTGGGTGGGGGTGTGTGTGTATAAATTAGGACTGCAATATTTAGTTGGAACAAGGCATAGATGAAGAAACTAAAGCTTTAGTCCGGGATAAGCCAATAGTTCTAGAAGTTGCCAGACTACAAGTCCCATCGTCCTTGACCATTGGCCATTCTGGCTGGGGCTGATGGGAATTGGAGGTCAGCCACATCTGGAGAGTACCCCATTGGCTACTTGAAATGGTGGAGAACAAATGAGAAGATATATCTTTTCTTTTGGTTCAGCACTGCTGCACTGCTGGGGGCAGGGTAGGGGGACAAGCCACTCTTGAAATGACTGTGCCATAAGATCTGGACTCCCTCCATGCAGACCGAAGGTGTAAATAGGTAAATAAACCACATTTCTTAAAGCCACAACGGTCTCTGCCATGTCTCATTTTTCCAAAGGAACACAGACTCTGGTGAGTGCATGGAACCCCCTGAGAGCTCTTGCTACAGAGGGATGCGGAAGCACCCAACTTTTGTAACGATATTAATCACTCATGACCGATGGTTATTCAGGTATAAAAAGGTAAAGGGACCCATGACCATTAGGTCCAGTTGTGACCGACTCTGGGGTTGCGGCGCTCATCTCGCTTTACTGGCGCTGGCGCTGGAGCGGTACCTATTTATCTACTTGCACTTTGACGCACTTTCGAACTGCTAGGTTGGCAGGAGCAGGGACCGAGCAACGGGAGCTCACTCCGCCACGGGGATTCGAACCGCCAACCTTCTGATCGGCAAGTCCTAGGCTCTGTGGTTTAACCCACAGCGCCACTCGCGTCCCTTATTCAGGTATAGGCAGCCTTGAAATCTTAATCCATTCTAAAATGGTTCACTAGTTCAGTAACTAAAGATCTTATCAGAAGCTTTCAAAGATCCTAGAACAGGCTTGGCGGCTGAGCCCACCCTGTAAGAATCAGCAGTGAGGATCAAGTGCTGAGTTTTTGCTGCCCTCCAGTGGCGCTGCAGTGGAAATATACAAGCTGTAACAATTTTACTACAGTGGTACCTCGGGTTAAGTACAGTGGTACCTCGCAAGATGAATGCCTCGCAAGACAAAAAACTCGCTAGACGAAAGGTTTTTCCGTTTGCGAGTTGCCTCGCAAGACGAATTTCCCTATGGGCTTGCTTCGCAAGACGAAAACGTCTCACGACTTTGTTTCCTTTGTCTAAATAATAATTCGCAAGACGAAAAATTCGCTAGACGACAAAACTTGCGGAACGAATTAATTTCGTCTTGCGGGGCACCACTGTACTTAATTTGTTCTGGAGGTCCGTTCTTAACCTGAAACTGTTCTTAACCTGAAGCACCACTTTAGCTAATAGGGTCTCCTGCTGCTGCCGCGCCGTCGGAACCCGATTTCTGTTCTCATCCTGAAGCAAAGTTCTTAACCTGAAGCACTATTTCTGGGTAAGTGGAGTGTGTAACCTGAAGCGTACGTAACCTGAAGCGTATGTAACCTGAGGTACCACTGTACAGTAGTACCTCGGGGTAAGTACTTAATTCATTCCGGAGGTCCGTACTTAACCTGAAACTATTCTTAACCTGAAGCACCACTTTAGCTAATGGGGCCTCCCGCTGCTGCCGCGCTGCCGGAGCACGATTTCTGTTCTCATCCTGAAGCAAAGTTGTTAACCCGAGGTACTATTTCTGGGTTAGTGGAGTCTGTAACCTGAAGCGTCTGTAACCTGAAGCGCATGTAACCCGAGGTACCACTGTACTACATTTTTAAAAATTTGCCTTGAGATAGTTTTAAAATCTCTTTTGTTGACCACCAGCATTACGCTTTCCATTTTAAAGTTTGGAATAGAGTAGTTGCTTTGGAAGACGATAATCGGGCATCCGCACAACATGACCAGTCCAAGAAAGTTGGTGTTGAAGAATCATTGCCAACACTGCTGATCTTTGCTTCTTCCACTACACTGATATTAGTTCGCCTGTCTTCCCAAGTGATGTGTAAAATTTTTTGGAGACACGTTGATCGAATATTTTGAGGAGTTGGAGATGGCGTTTATAAGTCGTCCATGTTTCACAAGCATATAGTAAGGTTGGTAGTACAATAGCTTTGTAAACAAGCATTTTGGTTTCCCTGTGAATGTCCCAGTCCTCAAACACTCTGCACTTCAATCGGGAGAAAGCCGCACTCGCAGAGCTCAGGCAATGCTGGATTTCGGCATCAATGTGGAACGGTAGGAGAAGTGATCAACGTTTTCCAACGCTGCACCATTGAGTTGGATTTGTGGTGCTGCAGAGGGGTTTTTTTTGTACTTGTTGGTGCAGCACTTTGGTTTTTTGGATGTTGAGTGATAGGCCAAGATTTTCGCAAGCTTCTGCAAAGATATTTAGGATGGTTTGGAGGTCATCCTCTGAGCGTGCACACACTACGTTGTCATCAGCATACTGAAGCTCTATGATGGAAGTTATGGTAACCTTACTCTTTGCTTTCAGCCTGCTCAGATTGAAGAGCATTATAGCCCAGTAAAGATAGTGAAAAATAGACACAAACTTAAATTATTTTGTAGGAATTCTAATTTTTTAAAGAGAGAGTAATTTGACTAGGGCCTTCTCGGTGGTGGCACCTGCCCTGTGGAACGCCCTCCCACCAGATGTCAAAGAGAAAAATAACTACCAGATTTTTAGAAGACATCTGAAGGCAGCCCTGTTTAGGGAAGCTTTTTGTTGGAAGCTGCCCAGAGTGGCTGGGGAAACCCAGCCAGATGGGTGGGGTATAATTAATTACTCTCGAGCAACCGCAACAGCACCTGACAGGTTGTTTTAAACATTTTTTTTCAACTCATTATATATCATTTCCCAAAATCGTTTTCTACCTTATAATTCCACCACATATGATAAAAGGTGCCTTCTTTTTCCTTACATTTCCAGCGTACATTTGAGCATGTTTTGTACATTTTTTGCTAATTTGCTAGGAGTTAAAGACCACCAGTACATCATTTTCATATAATTTTCTTTCAGTGTATAACATGCCTGTGAATCCCAGTTTCTGGAGACCACAGGAAGGGAGAGATGCTCTTGCACTCAGATCTTGCTTGCAGGTTTCCCATGGACATCTGCTTGGCCACTTTGAGAAGAGGATGCAGGAATGGATGGACCACTGACCTGATGCAACAGGCTCTTCTTAAGTTCAACTTATGATCCATTTGTGGCTGACTAAACCTCACATTATATTCTTAGCTTGCTCCTAGTAACCAGGTCATGTGAGGTTCCATCATAGCAGGGCGTGTCCCTCCACAAATGAGTTGAGTGATGGTGCATCCAAACATGATCCAGGGCGATGGAAGACCACCCATTCTCCATTTGGAAACGCATACCAAAGAAAAACAGCCAACCGTAGACTCAGTGGTAATATCAATCCACACTTAGTTCTTAATTGAGTACAGATGCACAAACAAACTCTACCCAGGACCTTCCCTTGCCAGGCCATTCCTGAAAATCCTAACCCATCTTTCAAAACGTCTCCCCTTTGTTGTTATGGGACCTGCCCGAGAATTCACAAGAACTGGTGAAGCTTCCAGAAGGCTTGTATCTGGGGCCATATCAATCAAAAGTTCAAACTGAACCCGGCCTTTGGTTAGCAACAACTCTCTATTGCAACGTAGGGACTCGCCCTTTCAATGAAAAGCTTTGTGGATCACAAAGTCAACCAGCAGATGTCAGCGTCGGTATAGAGATTTCAGCTGGGAGTTCCAGCAAGGAAGAGAGGTTTAATATTCAGTGTGTCGCTTTTACTGTTTAGCCTTAACTCAAGGAATCAATTGTTTGATGAAAGACAACATGTCAGTACTGATGGAGTTGGGAAATCAAAGCTAGAAAAAGAAACCATATACATCCAGCAAACTGTGCGATGCAGGGGTGAGATGAGGCAAGAAGAATCCACTGGGATTTCTGCTTATGATCGCTAAATGATAAATGTTCTGGAAGAGTAGGCCATAGTTCAGAGGTGGGTCTCATATTTTCCAAGCATAAGGTTGCAGGTTCAACTACAACATCTCCACGTGTAAAAGGATCTTGGGTATCAGGGCTAGGAGCGACTTTGGGGCCTTTGGAGAGATTCTGCTCCAGGCAGTGTACCTCCAGATACTAGATGCTGGACAAAATCAGCAGAGAAGGGCAAGAGCTCAAGAACCCCTGATTTCCACGCAGAAGGTCTCAGGTATAATCTGTGGCATATGCAGCTGAGAGGTTCAGGTAGCAGGTGACGGGAAAGACCTCTGCCCCCAATTCTAGAGAGGTGTTGTCTCCCATCAGCAAAGAGCAATGCTGGCCGAAATGGACCCAAGGTCTGCGTCAGCTTTGTATGTTCGGAGAAATCAAAGTGTTCTGTTTCACTTTCATTACAGTGAAGAGCGATTCAGGAAAGCTCAGGCTGGCTATAAAAAGACCTAACACTTGTGTCACTTTGAGATTGCTCTTTTGACTTGGCAGAGGTCTCCTTAGCTGCTCAAAGCCTAGCAGCTGGCTCATGGCCTTTGTTAGTGGCTGATCTCATTGTGCTCACTCCCAGGCAGGTGTCCGCATAACATAAGCCAGCCTCGCCGCCAACAGCTTTCTTAAAATGCTTCTGTGGCAATGGCCTGATGAGAAAAGTAACTCCTGCTGGAAAAACAGAGGCAGACAAAGAAAGTTGTTTTGTTGATGGGAGAAATAAATGGCTTTGTGGTTAGAGAAGATGGGAGATGATCACAAATGGTGGATTGGAAGCCAATGGATTGGAAGCCAATCTCCTTCCTTCTTTCCTTCTTTTTATATAGTTGTTTTTATTGCTAACTCTTAGACATAATCTATCTTGTCATTAATGTAATGACACCTGTAACGTGGAATTAACTATGGTAACTATGGATATATAACAGATGGATTATGGTAAAAGATGGAGAAAATTTAATCTTAAATATGAAATCCATAGCGGGAAGGAGTTCCGAAGATTCAAAAGAACCTTTTACTTTAATGTTTGAAATGGTCAAAGTTAAAGGTATAAAATTGTGTAAAACCAATTGTGTAAAAAAAATGTATAAAATTGTGTAAAAAAAAAATTGTGTAAAAACAAATGGTGGATTGGAAGCCAATGGATTGGAAGCTAATCTCCTTCTTTCCTTCCTTTTATTTAGTTGTTTTTATTGGTAACTCTTAGACATAATCTATCTTGTAATTAATGTAATGACACCTGTAATGTGGAATTAACTATGGTAACTATGGAAATATAACACATGGATAATGGTAAAAGATGCAGAAAATTTAATTTTAAATATGAAACCCAGGGAGGGAGGGAAGGAGTTCCGAAGGTTCAAAAGAACCCTTTACTTTAATGTTTGAAATGGTCCAAGTTAAAGGTATAAAATTGTGTAAAACCAATTACAAAATTATTAAAAAAAGAAATAATCTATCTTGGATTGATAGATCAAACTGGTAGCTGTTTTTCAAAGGGAATCTTCAATCCACCCAGAGGACTTTGCAGCAGTCTGGTGGAAGTGTACAGTGGTACCTTGGTTGTCAAACTTAATCCGTTCTGGGAATCCGTTCGACTCCTAGAATGGTTCGAAAGCCAAGGTGTGGCTTCCGATTGGCTGCAGGAGCTTCCTGCACTCAATCGGAAGCTGCGTTGGACGTTCAGCTTCCGGAAAACGTTTGCAGACCGGAACACTCACTTCCAGGTTTGCAGTGTTCTGGAGCCGATTTGTTCGGGAGCTAAGCTGTTCGACAACCAAGGTACCACTAAACGTGAACAGACAGCCATTTGGGGCTCTTTTCCTTTTAAAATACGAGTTAATTTGGCAGAACCTACAATATCCTGGTCACATTGTGTTCCTTGCTTTCCTAATTGTGACAGGTCTGTGGACAGTTTCCCCTTTGAAAGAACATATTTCTGTTGTGCAATCTCCCTGCTCTCCCCCCCCAAAAGCTCAACAACTGAAGAAATATTGGTTTCTTAATTTGGGGTCCAAAAAAAGGTGTCGTTTTATACACAGAAAAATACAGTACTCCCAATTCTGTTATCCTCTAAACATTTGGGCCAGATCCTGCCTAGCGCTGCTGGTCCCCAGAGTAAGATACAGCGAGGAAGCTGATCCCCCACCCCCTTTGGAACAGATTTCAGTGGGACGTGACAGTCTGTTGTTATCTGTTTTCTCAGAGCAAAACAGCTTGTCCTTTCTAAGTATTTGTATCTGCTTCAGCAATGCTCACCATCCCAGGCAATGATGATTTATTAGCGTCCAGAAAGAGTAAGGTCCATCAAAGGCTGGGAACACAGCCCAGCACAACACACCCTTCAATCTGGTCATCAAACTCCCCTTTGCAAAATATATAAATTTTGGAGTGACTGCAGCACACTCGAAAGCAAGCAAGATCTGGTCCTGCCAGGCCCGCCAGTTTCAGTTGCATGCAACCCATCCTGCCTCTCTTTATAGCCAGTTTCACATAAAAGCGCTTCTGGGTGTTTCGTTAAGATTCCTGTTTGGCAACTCGCACAAACCCTTAAAGCAGAAACAGTCAATGTGGCACCCTGCAGATGTTGTTGAACAACAACCCCCATCATCCTTGGCTGTGCTGGCTGGGGCTGATGGGATTTGTAGTCTAACAGTCACCTTGGCTACCTCTGCTCTAAGGCACAGGTGGGCAACGTGTGGCTCTTGCACCATTTGACATGCTCTCTCTCTCTCTCCCTGAGAGAGCCAGTGTGGTGTAGTGGTTAAGAGTGGTAGACTCCTAATCTGGTGAACCGGGTTCGATTCCCTGCTCCTCCACATGCAGCTGCTGGGTGACCTTGGGCTAGTCACACTTTGAAGTCTCTCAGCCCCACTCACCTCACAGAGTGTTTGTTGTGGGGGAGGAAGGAAAGGAGATTGCTAGCCGCTTTGAGACTCCTTCGGGTAGTGATAAAGCAGGATATCAAATCCAAACTCCTCCTCTCCTTCTCCTTCTTCTTCTTCTTCTTCTTCTTCTTCTTCTTCTTCTTCTTCCCCAAAATCTCCTTAAGTTGCCTCATTCTTTCACCCCATCAGAATTCCTTCCTTCCTGTTTGTATCCTCCTTATTTTTCACATATGTTAATTTGTGTGACCCCCCCTCCCCCAGCCCTTTCTATATAGTTTCAGAAGAATTTTGATTGTTTGGGCATTTTGTCTGATAAAAAATGCATTTTTTTAAAAAAAGCATTTTCTTGATTGCAAAAATAAGAAAGCTTTTGTACCAGCTGTCTGAGAATGGCCGCTTACACGTTTTTCGTGGTGAGCGGTGGTTACAGCCTGCCGAAGCACCTCCAAATGCCCAAGGAGCCTCGCCATGTTTTGCCGCTCTTCTCCTTTCACCACAGAGCATTTTAGGCACTGCTAGGCCCTCAGTTCAAATCAGCCAGTCCATGACAGCCTGGGAGCCAGTGCTTGGAGAGCGGACCTGAGTATTGCAGTCTTCACTCAGGTCCACTCCCCAGGCATAAAAGCGGGCTGACACTGTTCTCTGCAGCCCAGTTGGCCTTAGTTGGTAGGCTTCTGAATATCTGCCACTTAACACTTTCTAAGAAGTGTACAATAAAGTAAAGGTAAAGGGACCCCTGACTGTTGGGTCGAAAGCACCTCAAAGTGCAAGTTGATAAATAGGTACCCCTCTGGCGGGAAGGTAAACAGCATTTCTGTGCACTGCTCTGGTTCTCCAGAAGTGGCTTAGTCATGCTGGCCACATGACCCGGAAGCTGTACGCCGGCTCCCTTGGCCAATAAAGCGAGATGAGCGCCACAACCCCAGAATCAGTCACGACTGGACCTAATGGTCAGGGGTCCCTTTAGCTTTACCTTATGAGTTATGGGTCTGTTTTTGTTTCATTATGTATTTCATGTTCTCGTTTTGCATTTTCATGTTGTGAACTGCCCTGGATGAAAGGCCGGGACTTTCCCCTTTTCGTTCAGCCAGAACTTGCCGGAATTCAGTTCTGGCACCTCTCAGGTGGGTGCCATTGCCCCCACAAGGGCGCGTTCCGGCACCTCTTTTTCTAGAAAAAACAGCACCGTGAAAGGCGGTATACAAATTTAATAACCACAAATGAAACGTGAAAGAAGAACACTGCGTTTGTTGGCTCTTGGCCACAGCAGAGGCCGGGCATTTTCTGTCGCCCTGGCTCCAGCTATTATATTAGAAAGGCATCGAGGGCATTGTCCGCTGCCGAATGTTTGCTTAGAAGGAATTCTAAAGGGATTTGCGTTCTCTTGTTTCATGAGCCCCCACGTTTTGATACTGACCTAAGTGGAAGCACAGCAGCTGGCCCTGTCCATCACTGCAAGCAAGTGCGAGGATTCCTGATTATACTTAGTACCCACAGCAGGGACAGTGGCTGAGAGGGACGTTGCAGCAAGCTGTGCTTCAACGGGAAGCCGCCACGAAGGAATATGCCTGCCTTTGGCTGAAGAAGACATATCCCTTTCTCCCTCCTGGATTAATCATGAAAGACGCTCTCAACATTCCACTGGTCCATTTCTTCACTCTTGCGGCCTTCAGCTTGGCTGAGAAATCGCCTAAAGGTTGGTGTAAGCAAATGTCCATCTTCTGTTTTCTTTGCTCCCAGTTTTATACTTGCTCCGAAGCCTGTGATCGATATACAAGCCGCAGAAATTTGCACGAGGCAACTCTTTTCTCCCAGCACTGTACCTGCAATTGTCTTCGAAGGAGAACCGGTGTCTCTTTTGTGTTTACAAAACTGCGGTATCAGTGGTGCTGTGATGGAGGGAGGAATTTCTCTGGGCTGTTTGCGTGGGAAGGCTGCTTATCCTCCGTATCGTGTTAAACAGAAGTGATAAGACAGAAACCTTTTTCCTGTGCTGTGAGCTGGAATATGCTCCAGCTAGCAATCCTTTGAGACCAAGTCCCACTGAACTCTGTGCGACTTGTAAGTAAATAGATAAGACTATCGGGCTGCCTGAGATAAATCTTCAGAAGTGTGCCAGATAGGAAGATATAGGGATGCTTGAGGAATTTGATCTTTGCCCATTCAGTGCAAGCTAACTGATGTGATTTGTACCTCCCAGACCAAGGTGTGGATTAGAATTTAACAGTGCAATTCTCTGCGTGTTTGTAAGCCCTTCTGTGTTCAACAGGGCTTTCCTCTAGTTAAGTTTGCACGGGACTGTAGCCTCAACTGTTTATCCACTGACTTTGGCACTCCTTGCATGATTCAGCTAAAAACAAAACAAAACAGAATACATCAAATATTTATTCCGAAAGCCCATATAGAAATCACATTCAGAGAGAATACACATTTTAAAAGATGCATTGAAATACAGATCGATAGACAGATCTTCTCATATGGCTATATATGTTTCATGCACACAGATCCAAATATTCATTGCAGCCTTCTGAACAGTTAACAGCATTCAATTTCAGTCGGACCTATTCCTGCTTTATACCGTATTTTTCCATGTATAAGATGCCCCCTATTTTGGGGGACTCCAAATTAAGAAAACACCCCTCAGCTCTACCCATGTATAAGACGAGCCCCAATTTTAAACCTTTTTTTTTTTTTTGGTAAATGCACGGAAAAGTCTTATGCACGGAAAAATACGGTATGTTTTAAATCTACCTATGCATTTGAGGATGTGTAACTATATCTCTTAAATATATGCAATTGCATAGAGTGTCATACCTCTATGGCGCATGATCCAGTTTAAACTTTGACGGACTTCAGTTTTTAATTTTCAGACTTCAGTTTGTAAACGATGACTTCAGCTGACATTTTACAGATCTGTTTAGGGCCCAAGTGACACATTTCTGGAGGTTTGGTGATCCTCCCCCCATTGTTCTCTCTTTTTTAAAGGCAACTCTGAGAGAGGTTGACATTGAAGAAGGAGGGCAAGTCGTAGAAAAGGAGGCTGCTTAACTTTCTTTCTGTTCAGCACCTTTTGCATGTCGAGGACTCCCAAGACACCTCCGAATAAAAACACGGTTCACACATCCTTTTTGTTTTGGTTTTTGGCATAATTTTGGCCACAACTTTATTGAATTACAGTATGTGAGTGGTTGCTTAGGCATTGGTTAGCGACTATCTGTTACCACTTGGAGGTAGGAACAGAACTGACAACCACACCCCTGAGGAAGTCAGTAAGGGAAAACAATTTTGGGGACAGAATAAAGCTGGGCGCCAGGTTCTCCCCTCTCCCCAAATGCTCCCAGGGGCTCTTGCATGGCCCGAGCCCCTTGCCAGGGCTTCGGACAAAAGCATGGCGAGCCCCTGGATTCCTTTAATGGAATACCCTTGCAGCAGCAGCATTGGAGGGGCAGGCACAGCCAACCATACCCCCTCCACCAACCAAAAATTAACCAATGCCTAACCGCAACCTTGTAGGGACAAGGGTGACGCTGTGGGTTAAACCACAGAGCCTAGGACTTGCCGATCAGAAGGTTGGCGGTTTGAATCCTCGCAACGGGGTGAGCTCCCGTTGCTCAGCCCCTGCTCCTGCCAACCTAGCAGTTCAAAAGCACTTCAAAGTGCAAGTAGATAAATAGGTACCGCTTCGGCGGGAAGGTAAACGGTGTTTCCGTGTGCTGTTCTGGTTCGCCAGAAGTGGCTTGGTCATGCTGGCCACATGACCCGGAAGCTGTATGCCGGCTACTTCCGCCAATAAAGCGAGATGAGCGCCGCAACACCACAGTCGGTCACGACTGGACCTAATGGTTAGGGGTCCCTTTACCTTTTCCTTTAAACGTAACCTTACAAGTTGTGATGATTTGCTACGCAGTAGGCAAAACCCAAATGGCACCAGCCAATCAGCCAAATGGTAAAATTCCTACCTGGCCCCTGCCCCAAAGCAGATGACCCCATGACAGGCATAGCAAGGTCAGCGCGAACAAACCCTAAATAAAGTAAGGTTGGGCAGTAATCTGATGTGTGCAGCGAAAAGAGGAAGCTCAACGCTGCGCGCAGGGAACATATATAGCACCCCCATCAATCAAATAAAATTGCAACAATAAATTTTCCCCAGCAACAATTGGAGGTGTCCAATCAAATTCGTGGCCATCCAAACTAACCCGCTCAGCAACGTGGGATCTCATGGTTGCTCCCACCGCAACATGTGCTCTCCATGAAGGAGAACCCGCTTTGTCTGTTCAACACCGTCCCCATATTCGACTCCCCATGGCTTTCTCTCCTGTGAGAGAGAAATTTGGAGAACCTGCACCTTTCCCTACTTAGCTGAGAAAGCAGATTGACAAGTGAACTTTTGGGTGGACATATAGCAGAAAGGGGATGCGGGTGGCGCTGTGGATTAAACAACAGAGCCTAGGACTTGCTGATCAGAAGGTCGGCGGTTCAAATCCCCAAGACGGGGTGAGCTCCCATTGCTCGGTCCCTGCTCCTGCCAACCTAGCAGTTAGAAAGCACATCAAAGTGCAAGTAGATAAATAGGTACCGCTCCGGTGGGAAGGTAAAAGGCGTTTCCGTGCACTGCTCTGGTTCGCCAGAAGCGGCTTAGTCATGCTGGCCACATGACCCAGAAGCTGTACGCCGGCTCCCTCAGCCAGTAAAGTGAGATGAATGCAGCAACCCCAGAGCTGGTCACAACTGGATCTAATGGTCAGGGGTCCCTTTACCTTTACCTATAGCAGAAAGGGAAAGAGTTAGCAGCCACTTTTCTGCTCTTGGTTACTGCCTGCCAAGCTATTATTTTCATTTAAAAATTCCCCAAAGCACTGGATGAAGCAGATACTCAATTGCACATAACACAGAGGTTGGCCGCTAAGACCACGGGTTGTGCAAACAGTTTTTATCAGTTCAGGATGAACACTACTTATAAATTATTTTTCACATGGTGGTGGGAGGGGGGGCGGAAATGTGCTGGGAGGAAGATTTACACAAATATTTCAAAGAAGTGTTTGCATGAACTTAATTAAAATACTGGCGGTAAGATTGTGCCCACAATCCAACTGCATAATGCTGTCAACAGCTTTTGTAAATAGAACAGGCTGAGTCACAAGTTGAAAACATTAGCTCCTAATTAGCTGCCTGGCCCACGAAAACTGGTGCCATGGCACTTTTTGTTGTCTAAGCACAAAGAAAGAAAGAGTTGTATCCAGCTAAATCATTGTGCATAAGGAACAGCTTCCATGGGTACAGCAGAGGAGAAAATCCACTTTGAGTGTGGAAATGATTTAGTAGCTGGATGCAACCCCCCAAAATGGATGGCATTCTTTCCTCAACTCTGCATGAAGGAATCGTGATCTCTCAGAGAAACACCCACACTTGATTATTATTTTTCTTGAGAAAGCAAAAGGATGTCAGGCTTATGTGGATCATCATGTGTCACATGAGACTTTTAAGATGCAAACAAGCTGTCAAGAAAAGCCTAGGAATGTCTTTTTTTGCAAAAATTTGGCTCAGTACAGAGCTCCAGTGAGAGAATGAATGTTAGATCCCACATACCCTCCAACATTTATCCGATGAAAACAGAAACATCCTATTCCATAATAATAATAATAATACAGTCAGATCTCAGAACTCGAATGTAATCCATGCCAGAAGACTTCCGAAATGTTCGAGTTCCAAGGCATGACTTCCGATTGGTTGCAAGAGCTTCTGCACTCAAGCGGAAGCTGGGTCAGACGTTCGAGTTCTGAGGAATGTTTGAAAACTGTAACACTTATTTCTGGCTTTTCGGGGTTCGGGAACTGAAACGTTTGGCAACGGAGGCGTTCGAGTTACGAGGTTTGACTGTAATAATAATACAGTGGTACCTCTACTTACAAACTTAATTCGTTCCGGAGGTCCGTTCTTAACCTGAAACTGTCCTTAACTAGAGGAGCGCTTTCGCTAATGGGGCTTCTTGCTGCTGCTGTGCCGCCGACACACGATTTCCATTCTCATCTTGGGGCAAAGTTCTCAACTCGAGGTAACTCTTCCAGGTTAGCGGAGTTTGTAACCTGAGGTATTTGTAACTTGAGGTATAGTACCACTGTAATAATAATAATAACACGCTCACCCACCTAACTGGGTTGCCCCAGCCACTCTGGGAGGCTTTCAACATATATAAAAACATAATAAAACATTAAACAGTAAAAAAACCAGTTCCCTCTGCACGGCTGCTTCAGATGTCTTCTGAAGGTTGAATAGTTACATAGCTCCTTGCCTTGGGGGCTGCGTAACTCCATACTCTCTAACATTGATGAAAATTGGGATGTCCTAAGAGAAAAGGACATGCTAGGATCAGATCAGAAAGTGAGACGGTTTCTGTAAATCTGGGACTGTCCCTGAAAAATAAGGACACTTGGATGGTCTGGATCTCAAGGACCACAAGGATTCCAAAGGATCCTTCCTCTTACCGTCATGTGATCTGTTCCCTATGGCTGAAAACCTGAGTGGCGGTGGGTCGACCTCACCTACCCCAACCCCTCCTTGATTCTGAGTGGCGCTTAGAAAACCAAGCAACCGTCCCCCAAAATAATAAATAAATTCCAAAATTGCTCAGTCAGTTTCAAGGCATTTCTAGACCCAGTTCAGATGAATTCTTGTTTCTAAAGGAGGTTCATCAGGATTGTGGCAGGATCTGGCTTCCTCATCCAGTGTGTCCTGAAACACCCTTCCCTGACTGCTGCTGTATTGTCAGCTGATGCTGATACTTTGGTGATGACGGTGGCAGCAAAGGAGTGTCTCTCTTCTCCCTTTCTGCCCACCCGCTCTCATTTTTGATGGTGGCAGGGAGACAGGAAGAGGCAGACCTCCTGCCATTGCATAAATAAATGGGTGGGAGGAGAAGGTACAGTCAAAGGGGAAGGGAGTTCTCCAGCTTGGATTACAATCCAAGCCAGAGAAGAACTTTCAAGGGGGAGGGTGACCCCCTTTTCCCCCTTCCCAACAAACCCTCCCCCCTACGACTTCCCTCAGCTCCTCTTTCTGATTTCTCATCCCATTTTAACTTCTGCATATTATAAAATTGTATACATCCTTATATTATCTATCTACTATGTTAACCCTCAATAAATTTGTGTATGTTTATTCAAAACCTGCCAAGGAGTCCAATTAAACAAAAGTTTTCTTAAACATTTTCTTTAACTCATTGTGTATCATTTCCCAGAAGCCTTTTACCACTCCACAAGACCACCACATATGGTAAAAGGTACCCTCTTTCCCTTTAAATTTCCACCACAGATTTGAACTAGTTCTATACATTTTCGCAATTTTACTCGGTGTTAGGTACCAACGGTACATCATTTTCATATAGTTTTCCTTCAATGAACAGCCTGCTATATTCATATGTTACTGTTTTAGTGGCAATCTTTAAAAACAAATCCTCATTGTTATGTACTGAAGTTCTCACCCTGGGCCAGCAGGGGAATACTATAGATAGTTTTCACTCAGGTCCACATATGCAAATAAGGGATCAAAAGTGACATTCAGTGATTGGATAGTTACAGAAAGTTGTTAGAGTTATGTTGTACTGGAGCTCTATATAAGCAGGCTGGGTGAACCCTTCAGTTCAGTTCGGTTCTGGCCTGTGAATAAACAAGAGCTGTTTGAAGAATCGCTGTGTCGTCTGATATGTTCACCCACAATTTAGCACTCATTACTGAGGATTTCATTAGTGGGATCTCAGGTGGAAGCTGGAGACCCAAACCAGCATGTTACTAAACCCATTTGAATGCATGCCAGGGAACAGATAAAACTGAGAAGAAAGCCAGCCGTTAAGCTCAACCATCCCTGATCCAGATCTCATCCATGCTTAGGGCTTTCTAAGAGACAGATGTTTTGACTCTCAGGTGTAAACTTGCCTCACTCATGATGCCCATTTGGTAATTTATCTGTAAGGAGGGCAGTGTTTTAACATCCTTGGAGGGTCAAAGGATTCTCCCAGCTGCTTGTAGCATTCTCTGTAGTATGCTGTAGAGAAAGTGCAAAACGGATCTGTCAGCAATATCTAATTCGCCCGGCACTCGATGGATGTCTTTGGCAAACATACATTGAAAGAATTGTTTGCTGTGTGCCTTTGTACGCCAAGAAAAGGAAAAAGAATTCGCAGGAGGCACCCTTTTGATCTCCATTAATCATAACTTTGTGACATGATATAAAAGTATTTACAGTTCTCCAAGGCCTTGGATTAAACAGGGTGTTATATATATATGTATTTGTCAGCTGTATCACAAAATCTGCTACACCTCCAAAGAAAAAGAAGCGAAGTACGCCCTGTACTTGGGAAAGGGGGGAGAAAGTCAACTTTGGTTGCATTTTAATGAGAAGGTACCTCATTCACACCTTGCAAAATGGAATACAGCTACCTGTCAAGTAAGATATTCTCCTAATTTTCTGGTGCAGTTCTCCGACCAAATAATGTAAACACAGCAAGGTTTACATAAAATTGCCCACATTCAAGGAAATATCACTAGAGCGCATCGTATTAGGGAAAAACACTAGGCAAAAAAATGTGCATATTATTAGTCAAAACAGCATAAAATGGCTTATTAGGAGATGTTTGCATCAAAATGCTGATGCCAGTTCTTATCTTTGAAGTTCTAAATGGCCTAGGCCTAGGGGGCATCTTCTGCCGCAGTAGATTCATCTTCTACACTTAATATTTTTTAAATGAGGTCTTGCTCATTTCCACCATTTTAGGTTTTGCACATATCAGCAATTAACTGAGAATGGCATTGCAAAATTTGGAGGAGTGCCAGTTTCAGAGAAGTGTGGTTTTTGAAGGATGGCTGTCTTTCAATTCATACATTCTTTTGTAAAGTGTGTGTTGGGTAGGATTGCCTTTAAAACTGAACTGAATGGAATTTCTCCCTCACCCCAAATTACCTGATTGTCTCTTCGTTGTCCTTCATCTTGATAACTTTCAGTTGGCTGTAACTGGTTTTGTCTTCTAAGTTGCCCTGAGGGCTTCCTTTGTGCATAAAAGACAGGTATATCTCTTTTGAGTGAACTCAAGAGTCTACCAGAAGACAGGAGTGCCTGGTGTGCTCTAGTCCATGGGGTCACGAAGAGTCGGACATGACTAAACAACTAAACAACAACTAGAGTCTACCATGAATGTTATTAGTGTTCTTAAGCCATCTTTCTTTTTCCTCCTTCTGTTTGCAGCGCCCATCATCGCCACTTCTCTTGAAACAGTGGATGCCCAAGTTGAAGAGGTGGCCATCTTTGAGTGTGTAGTCGAGGCTTATCCTCAGGCAGAGATCACATGGACTCGCAATAACATTCCCATCAGGTAAAAATTACGTGTGCAAAAGATGTTGGCATCGCCACGAATGAATTAGCGAGAACCGATGCAAAAATACTGTTATAGATTTAAGGAGGGGACCCCTCCCTAAATCCTAGAAATTAATAAATGCTAGGATTCAGGTTATTTGGGATATGAAAGCAGAATGCAAGCTGCAGAGGAAATCCTGGGCTAGCTTATGCAAAATGACCTGGCTGAGCTATGGCTATCAAAAGAACAATCCATTAACAATACGAGAGAACTCCTTCTTCCTTGCCCTGAGGTGTGAACAGAGACTGGGGATTTGGAAGGTTGCCAGGGTAACTGCTCTGGGAGCAAAGGTGCCGGAGAGGATGAATGAGGAAGAAGAGCTGAGATCCATCTTGGGCAGGTTGGCTGAAGGGTGCCTGCACTGCTTTGCGGGTTACTAGCACCTCTTGAAAGGACTATGGTGTAACATCTGGACTCCTTCCATGCAGACTGTAAATATTTTATTCGTTCATTCATTCATTCAATTTATACACCGCCCTATACCCGGAGGTCTCAGGGCAGTTCACAAAAAGACCACAACATATAACATCAAACCAAAAACAATAACCCAATTAACCAGATGTCAAAGAGAAAAACAACTACCAGACTTTTAGAAGACATCTGAAGGGAGCCCTGTTGAGGGAAGCTTTTAATGTTTAATAGATTGTTGTATGTTAATATTCTGTTGAAAGCCGCCCAGAGTGGCTGGGGAAACCCAGCCAGATGGGCAGCGTATAAATAATAAATTATTATTATTATTATTATTATTATTATTATTATTATTATTATTAT
>JAXCMG010000131.1:104585-125277 GCA_034642415.1 Podarcis siculus | reverse complement strand
TTACGGTGTCCCAAGACACTCTGTAAACTCATCCAGGAGAAGGAAGTAGCTGTGAGGAAGCACTATATTAATATCACCTAACAGCCATGTGAAAATAGTTCAGGGAGGCATGAAGACCTTGAGTATTACTTACATGAACCGGGGGCAGGTTGGTCCCAAAGGAAAGTACAGTGGTACCTCGGGTTAAGTACTTAATTCGTTCTGGAGGTCCGTTCTTAACCTGAATCTGTTCTTAACCTGAAGCACCACTTTAGCTAAAGGGGCCTCCTGCTGATGCTGCGCCGCTGGAGCCCGATTTCTGTTCTTATCCTGAAGCAAAGTTCTTAACCTGAAGCACTATTTCTGGGTTAGCAGAGTCTGTAACCTGAAGCGTATGTAACCTGAAGTGTATGTAACCCAAGGTACCACTGTATATGGAATACCAAAGTGTTCAGGAAAAATGTTGTGGTTTCTCTCTCCCCCCCCCCCCACCATTTCCCATTCTGCTCATAATGTGTACAACACGACGAGGTGCAAAAATCACGCCGAGATTACTTTGATCTTGTGTGTGGTCTTCATTTATTTATTATTTGTACTTCGCCAAATGCTCCTGGTAACACATATACACACCCCGCCCCAACATCAACATCAGAATGACCAGGCAGAGCTGCAGAGCACAGCAATGCAGGGGCAGAGAAGACATCCGCTTGACCAAAGGCCTGGCTAAAGAGGTGTGTCTTGACCAGTCCCTGAAAAGCATGCAGTGATGGTGCAAGACGCACTTCAGAGGGAAGGGCAGTCTACAATTGGAGGGGCCATCACAGAGAAGGCTGCGCCTGCTCAAACCCACAGAGCGTGGCAGCATCAATAGCTGGGCCTTCTCTGCTGATCCATGCAGCTCAATATAGGAGGAGGCACCACTTCAGATAGTTTTCTGAACAGTGATAAAAGACGACGACTTGCATAGCTCCCCTAACTTCTGCTGGGAGGAGTGAGGCAGCAGTGCAAATGTATCGCCCTGACCTCCCTGCTGGTGAGCAACGGGAAGGTAGCATAGTGCCAGGGCCGGCACCATGGTTCAAAGACCCCTCTGCCCCCCCCCCCGTTTCCCAGAATTGTCGACCTTTTCCTAAGCCTCTGCGGGTATCGCTCTCTTCCCGCAGAAGCCTGTGAGGCAAGCTGCACACCCGCCAGCCATATGGTTGATGGGGCACAGCTGGTGGGCATACAGGGAAAGGGGATGCCACCGGCAAAGCCACACAGCTCCCCCACTCGCTGGGGTGCCCCTGAGAGGCCAGCGCCCTGGCGCAATGCGCCAGTAAGCCCAATAGGAAAGACGGCTCTGCATAGTGCCTTCACCGCCCATGGCAAGCTACTTCTGCTCATGGCTGCTTTCTGTGTAGGCCAACCTTTTCGGTTGCAACCCTAGACACATTTACTTGGGAGTAAGTACCATCAAACTTAACGTAGTTACTTCTGGGTCGATGTGGAGAGAACCAGGCTGTTTAAAGTCTTGTTGATGTCCAATACCACCCCTTATCTGGTCTGCTTTAAACCAGGCAAGGCTAATAATGTCTGTATTCTCTGCCCCTTTCTCCCAAAACGGATGTGGGAGACAGACAATCGGATCCCTTTGTGGATTTTCCAATTTGCTCAGCAGGCATCACACAAACTGTTGTGGAAGTGAACCAAAGGGGGAAATAGACAAACAGAAAATGCTTTGGGAGGGTTTTCTGTTTTTGCCCCTATGGGACTCCTCATCCAGCTAGAGATCTGTTTCGGAAGCTTGCTTCTGTGCCTCTATGCCTGTAACCAAATCAAGAGAACAATTTCTCCAAAGGGCAGGGACGAAACTAGGCTTCATTTCACCCAAGTGAAAGACCCAGTTTGACTCAGTGCCAGATTTACGTATAAGCTAAACAACCTATAGCTTAGGGCCCCACTCTCTTGGGGGGCCCAAAAAAATTTAAAGGGGAAAAAACTGGACGTACATTTCCAAAATATAAGATAAAAAGCAAATGAAATAAAACCTACAGACAGCAACAGTGTTTTGTGTTGTGTAGGCTCCTATGATATAAGTCAGGCATAGGCAAACTCCAGCCCTACAGATGTTTGGGATTCCAATTGCCATCATCCATGACCACTGGTCCTGTTAGCTAGGGATGATGGGAATTGTAGTCCCAAACATCTGGAGTGCCGGAGTTTGCCTATGCCTGATGTAAGTCATGGGCCCCGCCTGTTAGCCCGCTCCCTAAATTATCACTGGTTTGCTCATTTCTATATATAGGGTGCCTACATTCTGCATGGACTGGTTGCACGGCAACATGTGCAAATGGCTTGAGATAACTATTAGGTCCATAAATTGCGATATAGCATATATTCAACACAAAAAACAGTGGCAATTTGTTGTTGACAAAGGACAGCTGGACATCAAAAGGGCCCCATTACATTCAGTAGCTTTGGGCCTTATCAAACCTAAATCTAGCCCTGCTCACATACACTGCACATTTGTGTACACAGGCAGGGAGCCTCAATGGTGCCCCTCTGAAGGCTTCACCCAGGGCATAAAAACCCGGCTAGCCCCCCTGCCCTCCCCCTCCCCAGCTATGGCACTTTCAGAAGGTATTTTTTATTCTCTTCCCTCTCCCTAGAAACTTAAAAGAGAAACGCTACGGAGCTCTTCCAAGCTTTATTTGTGTAAAGATGCAAATCTATTTTGCAATGGCCATTTCACCTCTCTTTTTCTCTCTTTCCTCCTCTCGTTCCCTCCAACGCAACGGTTTTCTTCGGATGGACCTCACGCTTGTGCTATTAGAATGGAGGTAAGGGTCACCTGGGGGTGGATTTTGTGTGACAAAATATTGTGTGACATGAACAAGGCACATGGAACCACCTGCTAAGCAGGTCACATTTTCCTGCTGGGGTGGAAATTAAGGATATCAGAACAGAGGAAGCTGCCTTACACGGAGTCAGACCTTTGGTTCCTCTAGCACAACATTGGCTCCATGGACAGATAGTAGCTCAACAGGATTTCAGACTGGTTACGCTACCTGGAGATGCTAGGGATGCTCTACCCATTAGATGTTTCTGGGCAATGTGGGGCTGCTATTCAAAGCAACAGCCACTGTTAAGTTGTGGGTGAACATATCAGACGACACAGCGATTCTTCAAACAGCTCTTGCTTATTCACAGGCCAGAACAGAACTGAACTGAAGGGTTCAGCCAGCCTGCTTATATAGAGCTCCAGTACAACGTAACTGTAACAACTTTCTGTAACTATCCAATCACTGAACGTCACTTTCAATCCCTTATTTGCATATGTGGACCTGAGCTATCTACAGTATCCCCCTGCTGGCCCAGGGTGAGAACTTCAGCACATAACAGCCACAATCTCCTTCTTGTCTCCCATCTGAAATGCCTGATGTGAAACCATCCCATTGCGAGTTACCCCACTCAGGGGCGTAGGAAGGGGTGTGCGGTAGGTGCGGTCTGCCCCGGGTGTCCCCACTGAGGGAGGGGGTGACAAAATGGCGGGCGGCACTCACTGCTGGGCTTGCAGCATGCCCGAGCCAAGCGTCTCTGATGCCCGCAGGCTCCATTCTGTCTGCCCGCTGCCTCCCCACCAGCTGTAGGGCGGCTGTTTCCTCCTCCGCTGGCCCCACTCTTGCTAACAGCAGTCTGTGGAATGAAGGGTTTTAGGGTGTGGCGAATTATAGGGAGCAGCGGAAAGGTGAAATTTCCATCATCACTTGGCAAAGGGAGGAAACGAGAAGCTTGCAAAGTGGTCAGAATGCATGAGACTGTAAGTTACTGATTGGTATTCGCTCATTGCAGTTTATCTTTGCAAACTCCTTCTAAGCCTCTTAAACCAACAGCGTTTGGAAGCATGGCAAGGATTAGGTTCCCTTTGGTTTCAAGCTAATATGTTTTAATTGTTATAGCAACCCATTGCTGTTGTTGGAGAATACAAGTCAAGCCAGCGTCAAATGTATTTGTTTTTAGCCATAAGCTATTGCAGAGCTCTGGATAAAAGCAGAGGTAAGAATCAAAGTAAAACAAACACAGAATCTGACCAAAATAAAAACGAAAACACCAGCATTGCGAGACCTACTCTTGATACAGAGACCCAAAACGAAATGGCACCAGATTAATCAAACCATATGAATCTTGACCATATCTAAGCACATTTCAGTCACAACCAGGGCAAAAGTTGTGGATTGTGTGCCTCTTTTCAGTGCAAAGATTGTATGGGATCTCCTAGCAACGACTGTATGAAGAATTTGACTGGATCTAAAAAAAGGGAAACACATTTTTCAGTCTCAGGTTGATAATGTCAGAAAAGACTAAGACGCAACCTTAGTGTTGGCCAAAATAAACTAATTATGCATCTCTTACCTTTTTTAAAAATCCAGTTTTGTAATTGCTGCCCTAAAACTGATAGAACAAAAGCAAATAATTCATGGAAAAGCCTTCAGGATGAATCATCTTTCTAATCTTCCGAAAGCATGTCATTTGTTTAACTGAACTTGATTGGATCTGTTCCATTAAACAAACATTTGGGAGGAATTTTCAGTTACATAAACCAACAGTTGAAAAAACTATTAAGTACACACTTTGTTCTGCCTGAAATATGCTGACTTGAGGCCTTAAATAAAACTCAAGACATGCTGTTACAAATACTTAGGGTGGTTGTAAAGATCCTATTCTGAAAAGATTCAAAGTTGATAGATCCATGTCGTTTTACCAGCACACCATTCTGGTTGGCATTTAAAATTTGGGCGACATATTGTTACAATGATTTTTTATATTATTATTAAGCCACACTTCTATAACAGAACAAGGTACTACAGTGTAAAAGGAATTCTCAAAACCAGGCAGAGACATCAGTAAAATTAATTCAATGAATGCAAGCGCTGCATTTGTGTGCATGTATCATTCATGAAAAGGGACTGAGCTACACACAGGAGAAACATTAATCTTGGCTCGTCTGCTATGTCCACGGGGACATTGCACTGCTATCAGGTTACTGTCGTGATGAATCACTTCCTTTTCTGCAAAGACGAGCAAAATTTTTTAATCCAACCCTGATCGTATCCCAAAAGAA
Organism: Podarcis siculus; assembly: GCA_034642415.1. Lineage (NCBI taxonomy): Eukaryota > Metazoa > Chordata > Lepidosauria > Squamata > Lacertidae > Podarcis > Podarcis siculus. Next base: position 120,194 of record JAXCMG010000131.1, on the reverse strand, counting down.
ATGGAGTCAAGGGAGAACGTTGCAGCCTTGGTATGGAATGCTGAAAGAGAGAGAGGGAGAGAGAAAAATCAGTGTCCCTACAGCTGGAAAGCATATTTACACATATTGAGTGTTGGGGAAACCTTGAGTCATCTTGTCAATGGCAGGCAGCTGACATCCTTCAAGCAAATAAGTTGGTGATGGAAGTCAGCCGAGGGAAGGAAATTTTTTAACAGAGGTGCAGATAGCTCCTTTGGCATTTCCTAATATTTGGGACTGATATAAACTGAACTCTGTGACCCTTGTGTAATGATGATGATAATGATAATGATTAATAATAATAATAATAATAATTATTATTATTATTATTATTTATACCCTGCCCATCTGGCTGGGCTTCCCCAGCCACTCTGGACGGCATCCAACAAATATTAAAATACAGTAATGCATCAAACATTAAAAGCTTCGCTAAACTGGGCTGCCTTCAAATCTCTTCTAAAAGTCTGGTACAGTGGGTTAAGAACTTAATTCGTTCTAGAGGTCCGTTCTTAACCTGAAACCTGAAGTACCACTTTAGCTAATGGGGCCTCCCACTGCCGCCATGCCACCACAGCACGATTTCTGCTCTCATCCTGAAGCAAAGTTCTTAACCCGAGGTACTATTTCTGGGTTAACAGAGTCTGTAACCTGAAGCATCTATAACCTGAGGTACCACTGTAGCTGTTTTTCTCTTTGACATCTGGTGGGAGGGCGTTCCACAGGGTGGGCACCATTACCGGGAAGGCCTGGTTCCCTGTAACTTGGCTTCTTGCAGTGAGGGGACCGCCAGAAGGCCCTCGGCGCTGGACCTCAGTGTCTGGGCAGAACCTTGGGGGTCAAGGCAGAACGAACAGCAATCATGCTTCTAGTTAGGTATGATCCTCCTGGCTTTTCTTTCATGTTGAGTTGGCGAGGCAATGAAGAGACCCATCTTTGAATTTCCATCTTCAACGCTCCCTTGCTCTATAACCAGTTAGGCTTCAAAATGCCTTTTCTCTTCCTCTTTGCCTTAGAAACAGCCTCTCCCATTAGCCTTCACACATACAAGTAACATGCAGAGAGTGGAAGGGGCTTACCTGTGCTGGCCCCGCCCACTCCCAAAATCATTGTCCTTGCTGGCTTCACCATCAGCAATAAAATAAAATAAAATGTACTGAAGATAGAGGTAAAAACGTAACTATAGAAAATATATTTGGGGGGGTTTACATCAATAATCAAATAATAGATCTTATTCTAATTGCCCCTGCTAAAAACTTTGCAGTTTTTGCTGTCACCTGATCATCTTGATCTGCCAAGAGAAAGGACACCGGAACAGTGGTTGAGCAACCCAGCAAGGACCACAGTAGAGGGGTAATAGCCTCACTCCTCAAATCTTTATAAAGAGTGCAAGCCATAAGGACATTAGCCACTGACTCAATACTGCCATGTCCACAGGGACACAACCGTTTTCCAGTGGAATTTTTTGAAATCGACCCTCAAGTACAGCCAAAGGCAGTATATTCAATCTTGCGAAAGTGAAAACGCGTCTGTATTTTGGAATTGTTAAATTTTGCAAATAGGGTGACAAAGTGTCAAAATGACTAGGTGGAAAATAATCATACCATGGACAAAATTTCCTTATTGTGGCCAGATTATTCTGTCACTTGGTATCATAGACATAGGCTCTGTCTGGTTAAATTATTTGCTTTATGGAAGCCCAGTGTTAATAACTGTTGTGGTGATAAACCAGAAAAGTAAAGCTTTCGGCTGACAATTTTAGTGCTCTCATGACAGTCTTGCAATACTAAGGGTGGTAGGCCAGTGGGGTTTAAATTTAGGTGAAGCCAATAATTAAATGTCCTACGCCAAGTCTGTAATTCAACAGAGGGGGGATTAGTCTCCAAGTGCAAGGAAGCATTTGGAATGGAACAGAAGCATCTGGATGGAACAGGAAAAAATTGCCTTAGGAACTTAGACTAAACCCATGAGACCAGGATTTAATTTACTTCCTCAGGGCCTGTAAGACAGAGCTATTCCGCCTGGCTTTCAATTTGGACTTAGCCTGATCTTTTATTCCCCTTCCTTCCCTCCCCTCCCCTTTTTATGAAGATTACCCGCTCTGGGATCCCACAGCTAATTCTCCCTGGTCTCCTCGCTGGCCCAAATAGGACTAATTTAGCCAGCTAGCCCTGGTGATCATCTAATGTTTATTGGATGGATTTCCCCCCTAAATTGATTTTCGAATTCTGAATTTATTGTTATTCACGTTTTTTACTGTATTTTATGCTGTTTTTTTGTTGCATCAATTAAGTGTTTTAAAGTTGTTTTTAGCCACCCTGAGCCTGGTTTTCTGAACCGGGAAGGGCGGGGTATAATATAAAAAATTATTATTATTTATTATTAAACAGCTTCTGTAGATCCAAAGGGAATGCCTGTCCAGATCTGAGCCCCATATAATAACTGTTCTAGGGGTTTAGCTTTAAACACTTCAAGTGCTGAGTGGCAGATGAAGGTGATGAACTTTATGGAAATGGCCGAAATGACAGGCAGAATCCGGGACCAGGAAGAAGAGTTGGTGGAGGAAGATTGGAAGAAATTCAAGGCTTATTTACAAAAATATAGTAAAATTGAGGAAGTTTAGAGGGAGTCTGGAAAGAAACTATGTGACTTTTGTATAAATACTATAAAGGACTTAAGATAAATAGACTGTTGAAGGAATGAGGGAAAGTAAAATTATATTATGTCAAGATAAATTATTGGTTAACAATTTGGGAAAGATGGAAAGAACTTGCTGAAATAATTAATCAAAGCAGAATACAAAAAAGGGAGGCGGGAGGAGGTCAAAGAAACAAGCCAATGAACTTAAGTTAATAAGGTTTAATTTATTTTTCTGTATTCCTTTTTTTTCTTTTTTGCTGTTTGGTTGTTTTTGTTTTTCTTGATATGTTTGTTTGTTTGTTTGTTGTTGTTTTTCTTCTTTTTCTGTTTTGTTGTATTTTTAAACTTCAATAAATATTATTTTAAAAAATAAATAAATAAACACTTCACGTGCTGATGGTATAGTCCGCAGATTTGTCTGCACGATTTGTCAACACTCAGAAATCCCTCCATGTGTATCTTTCTCTTCCCCATCAGACTCTACAAGGGTGATACAGGCTATTGCAGCACATACAGAGGAGAGGTGTGTAGCTCTCTGTTGGCCAAGGACGCCTTCGTTTTCTTCAACGCCTCCTATGGAGACCCAGAGGAGACCCAAGAACTGCTTGTCCGCACAGCGTGGGCTGAGTTGAAAACAGTGAGTCCTTTTTGCCGCCCAGCTGCTGAGTCCCTGCTGTGTCATTACATCTTCCAGGAGTGCAATCCCTCCAGGATCGGAGCTGCTCCAAAACCTGTTTGCAGGTAACACAAGTGAGCAAAACAAACAAACCTGATTCTCATCCCGCCCCCCACAATTTCACCACATCCTGCAGGAAAGGGTCGGGTACGCATGGAGAAATACAAAGAACAATGTCGTATTTTGGGAATTACATTGCAAATTATATTTTGGAATTCCAATTATATTTTTCCCCAATGCGAGTTGGGGAAAAATTTCCCCCTCAAATGTGAGTTGCTTTGAAATCAGATTATTTATTAATTGGCTATTGGCGTTGACGATGACTGCTGTGTATAAATATTGCTATGATTGTGCCTCAGTAGATGTGGAACAGGAAGTTAAGTTTAAATCATTAGTACTATCCATTATTGGAGACAAATTGCAGACGTTGCATGCTAGACATTCCTGAGCGTTTGGCAAGGCTTGGCTTGGTGTTTGTTTCATTCCCACCACCCACCACCCTTGACTGGAATGCTGCAAGTATCCTCAGCTAATTAGGGGATCAGGCCCAACGAACCGCATTGGCTTGGGTTACTTTGGCCATTATTCCAGATCAAATGCACATTTCATGACTGCGTTTCTTATGGCATTGATCCAAAGTGCTCAAAAGATCGAATCTGCTCTGTGGCATTTCTAGTTGCTTTCCTCTGGGCCTCCCCATCCACAACTGCTGTCATGTCATATCACAGACCACTTTTGCCAGTCCCCGGGGGTTCCCAAAGCTATTTGCTATTCAGGAACCATCCTGAAGCGAGAGCCTTGCTGGACGTGCTGTACTTGGAACCAATCAGAGAGCTCCTTGGATCCCAGCCAGTGAACCCTTTCATCCAATGAATATATGCGTTGACTCATAGGTCATTCTGAAAACGTTAAGCCTTCCCAAATCCATCCTAAAGCAGGGCTTTCTCCCCAGAGGATTGCATGGGGCTGACCAGCCGCCGCTACTACCACCTGTTACTTCAAGTGAGAAGTGTGGCTTTGTGTTTTGTTTATAAGAGCATTTATCGGGTCATTTTTAGATGTGACCTCCAATAAATAAATAAACAGTCCTGTGCACTTCATTCTTTCCATCTGACTCTGATTTCCTCAAATAAAGTGGGCAACCAGCAAGCCCTTTTTTTCATAGGAAAGCAATGAAACCTGCCAGTGCTCCTTGTTATAGATGGAATGCAACCTATATTCTTTCGTCGTTGTCAGTCAATGATTGGTGCATAGCTATTGCCTGGTAGGGAGCTAGTCGCTAGCATGTAGTGAGGAACCGGAAGCTGTTCTCTTATATGAACTTCCTGAGTCATAACAGCCATGGGGCTTGTACCTGACTGTTTGCTATAAAGTGGGGATGGGATGGGTTGGGAGAGTGGGGAAGGAGGGAGTAAGTTGAGTAAATCCAGATATGGATTCTTCCATACTGTTCCATAGCGACTACGCATGGAGGCCTGGTTCAATTGCTACTTTCAACCATGGTTAACATCTAGCCATGGTTGGCTTCCGGTTCCTGTCTGCCTTAATGGAGGCGCCTCCCACGACAGCGGGAGATCATTGGCAAAGAAAAAACAAGGATGATTGAGGGTAATTATCCTTGCAAATTCCCCCCAGGGACAGGGGGGAACCTGCGGTTCATCTCAGTACCTGGCTCTCACTCTTGCGTGGAATGCGAGAGGCAGGGAGGCACTGAGTGCAAAAGCACTTCACCTGCCGATAACCCCCCAACGCCGCCATTAAGAAGCAGAGGTTCTTCTGTTAATTAGAGATTAATTTAGCCATGGTTTAACATGAAGGATGCTGGTGCATTCAGCTGAAAAATCCCTGCTTCACTCCTTCACTGATCCAAACCTGGGTTGGTAGTTTGTGGCTTTCCAAACAAAATCGCGAGTAATAGCCAAGGTTTGTTGTAGCCTAACGCTCATGGTTTGTTGCTGGAAATAAACCCGAAAGCTGGGTTTGGACCAAGTGACATGCCGATGCTTCTGGTTTGCTGCTCCCAGTTCATCAGGACCAAGAACAAAGAGGGGACTTTTGAGCAGTGCTCACCAGCCCTGCTCATTCTCATTTATAATTTCTCATGTCAACAGTGCCAGAGACTGTTCTGGAAACCAGATGGTCTCAACCAAAGCCACACTGTCTCTCCCTCTGCTTTAGCCGGACACTTTCTCAGGGACTGTCTAAACGGGCTTTGTTTTTGAGCTTTTTGAAAAAAATGTCAAACCAGAATTTTAGGAAAAACACCAGCGTGTTCTGTGCTACTGCCATGCCTTATCCTGAGAACGGAATTTTAATTTCTTTAAAGAAGAAAGTCCTATGTGAATATGTTTGCAAAATCACAGGACAAAACCTGTTAAACTCACATGGGAAGCCTTTCCTTAAAGAGAAAGAAGTGCAGAAAACCAAGGAAATATTCAAACTATATTCTTGTCTGATCTGTGGAGAGGGCCTGGTGGCGTCAAATGCTTCTGGTAACATTTCAATGACACATAGAGTACCCGAATACATCGCATGCCAGAAGCAACTTCCATTGAAATCAATGGTAAAAGAGTAGGGCAATGGCAGTGTCTGGGCCAGATACTTAGCTAGCATTAAAAAAATCAGAATCAATGTAATCTGTATTGATTTACACCACATTATGACTTTCTTGTATGTTGCTGGCTGTCCATAGTTAGGGAAATATTGTCGCCGTCGCATCATTGACTGTGCATTCTGCTGTTGTTTGTGAAACACTCTAGAGAGCACTGCCTTGCTGTAAAGGATCTCTACTGCTTTAAAGAATGGCTTTCGATGGAAGAAAATGCCCGCAAAGGAATCTATAAGCCTGGATTGATGTTGCTTACTCTTCCCAAGTGCAACAGTCTCCCCAGCATACAGCAGGACCCCAATACTTGCACGAGGATCCCACAGTTTGGTAAGCAGTTCAATAAGTAGCCTGTTGTCTCAACAAATTTATGTGGTGTAAACTTTATATTTTTTCCCCCTGAAGTTTTTTTTAAAGTTTTTAAGTTTTCACACAAACATTTCAATACATAATAAAAACTTTTTTTTTACTTCCCACACCCTTTCTCTTAATAGATGTCTTCTATCTATCAAACCTTAAATCTATTAAACCTTAACAAAATTCCTATCACCTTCAATCCCTTTTGTTGCTCATAGTTCAAATCCTGCTCGCTTGTTCATCATATAATAATATTTCTTTAAATAATCCAAAAAGGGTTTCCATTCATCACAAAACCTTCAACATTAGGTTCTTTAGCAACAGCTTGACACACAGAAAGCAGAAAATATTCATGACATGGAAATGTACATCAAACTTTGCAAATGTCTTCAGCATTAGCTGAAGGCACAGCTGTAGCAAGTGGCTGAAAACTGATGAAACTGGCAACCCTCTAATCAGAGCATGGGGGGGGGGGAAACAGTGCTAACACTGCAGACAGCGACATTTCAAAATCTTTCTGATACAAATTGATGACATCTTTGTGTCTTTTTCCTTCCTCAGAGCTTAAAAAGGAGGATATAACAAGTGAGTGGCTCTCTTCAGAATCTGCACTTTACTGGAAATGTTTTGTGGTTGTTGTTCTTTTAATTTATCAGACTTTCTGCGGTAATGGTAAATCGGGATGAAACAGGACAATAACAGGGGAATGGTGTTTTGATGACGACTTGGTGCAAAAACCATGCATGCCTCGACAGTGCCAAGCACTTTATAAGCTGCTGTGTGGAAGCACCCAGTGTTGCACTAATATAATGAGAATTATTATATAGCCTGGTGTTCTGTTATATACATATTTATTACATTTGTGTACCGCCCTATACCCACAGATCTCATATGACTGTAGGGCATTAAATTTGATTCTGTGCCAGTAATCAGGTTTCTGTGCTATATTTTTGGATGCGGTCGAAGACTTAAAGGGTGATAAGGAGGCTGCTGAAATGGGTATTGGGGCATTTGGGGGCGGGCAGGGGAACAGAACATAAGCAGAGCTTTGCTGGATCAGGCCAAAGGTCCATGTAGACCATCTTCTCACAGTGGCCAACCTCGTGCCTGTGGGAACCCTGTGAGCAGGAGCTGAATACTAAAGCACTCACCTTTACCAGACTCATGCTGACATTTCCCAACTCGGCTACTCCTAAAAAGCTCCTGAAATATAGGGCCCTCTTACAGGACTATAATATTGAGTTGAGGCAAGTTTTTAAAGACACAGAAACAACTACTTCTAAATTTGTCGTATTGCCGGACTGACCCCAGGCAATCAATGTCCTCTTTGTCAGAGGGCACTTGCCATAGGCCCGTGGTTCATTCGGCAGGGCTGTTAAGGATGGATACGCGCAGTGCACCCAGCCATAACACTCCCTTGGAGAGGAAAACCTTAGAGCAAAAAGGCCAGCTACATAAAGAACGCCTGCCCAATCTATATAAGTCAAAGACAGGACACTCCAGTAGCCCCTTGGTTGATCTTGAAATTCACCATCCATTACCCCGGCTGGAACCCGATCAGCCATCGCCAAGTGACGCTCCTCCCAAGGGGAACGTGACACACCTTTACCTGTGATTTCCTGTGACTGGTAAAAGGACATTCTAAGATTAGCCCAGTTGTTGTCCATCAGGAGGGCATTGAGATAGGGGCATGGCCTTCTGTTCAGCCCAGTGGGATGTGGCACCTTGCTTTACGATTCCGTTTTCCTCTGTTTCTCTTCAGCAACTTGTTACAAAGGCAATGGGTTAACCTATGAGGGTCCTGTCAACGTCACAGCCTCTGGGATTCCCTGTCAGAAGTGGAATGAACAGGTAAGAAGGTTTATTTGAAGCTGGAGGGCAGTGATGGTTTAAAGAAGACGAGGCAGGGATTTGTCCAGTTGGAACTCACCAGAATTCATCAGTTCTGGCATCTGTCAAGTGGGCGCCATTATAAGAGAACAAGGAAGGCGTTCATGGTGAGTTCTGGCATCTCTTTTTCTAGAAAAATAGCACTGACTTGAGGTATACCTGGGAGCCAGTGGTACAAATCACTTCCATGGAAGTAGGTCCCATCACCAACCAGTCCGTCAGATGTTTGATTATTGTTTTTCAAGATGCCAACAGAATTTAACTCACTCTGATAAAGCATTTGTTTTCATTATTCCTTGTCACCAGGTACCCCATTCACACCGGAAAACCCCTCTGGCTTTCCCAGAGCTGTCCAGTGCAGAAAACTATTGCCGCAATCCAGGGGGTGAAAATGCACGGCCCTGGTGTTACACGAGGGACTCATCTGTGAAATGGGAATACTGCAACGTGCCTCATTGTGGAGATGGTGAGAAACCATAATGTACACTTTATAGCAAAAGGTGCCACTTGGGTGTTGATCTTATTACGCGTTGGCTCTAGTCCAGTCATTTTCATTTCATTTTATTTATTGAAATGAATTTCTGAACCGCTTAATGTTGAGAAATCTTTAAACCGTTAGCCCCGGAAGCTGCAGATGCGTTGCTTCAGAATGTTTAGCGCTGCATTTTATTTTATTTTTACAATGTGTGGTGCATCCAGTTTTAGCTGGCTTGTTTTGAATCAATAAATTGTGCTGAGAGATGTGGCAGGCATGCCGTAGATCTGAGCTACATAGCGCTATTGATAGCTTTGAGCCAGTCTGCCACATATCAGAATGCAGAACCACGAATCTATCCCCCCGTCTATTTCTGATGTTGAGGCTGTCAGCACCGTTACTCATGTCGCCAAAATTGCACCACCTGCATGCACACACTGGAGGCCTCAGCAGGCTTAGGGGAACTCCAGAGTTTGCAGAAGTACAAAAAATCTATAAGAGGGCAAATACCTAAGTGGGGGAGAACCCCCAAAACAGTCCAGTGAGCATTCAGTGTGCTCAATGACCATGGAATGTTGACTGACTCAATGACCCTCGTGGTCCCTTCCAACTCTACAGTTTTATGATTCTATGACAGCTGCAGCAGGAAAACTGATGGGTTTTAGTTTTGTTTTTTTAAGAATGGAATGGTGTGTATTTTCTGGGCTCCTGAACATTAACATTTACGCACTGCAACATATCAGTTTGCAAGAAAATATACCGTAAAGGACAAATTTATATATATATAAAATCACACTGTTAAATGAGAAATAGGCCCCATCATTAGAGAAGTTTGGAAAACATTTATTGAATATATGGGGGGGGGATTATGTACACCTGAAAACTTGGGCAGCATTAAGATAAATTCAACAGTGTAAATAAGTTTTGATGGATGCAATAATGAAATACTGAATGGTTTAGTTTTTGTAAAATATGTAGGGATTTAGGGTATGCAAAATGAACCTGGAAAGAGAAGAAAGGAAGTCACTCATATTTTAAGGATGTTTAAATTAATATTTTAAAATTTAAAACAGCAAATTTAATAAAATATATATACACAAGAAATAGGACCCATCTGCACTATAAACACACCCTCCAACATTTCTCTGATGGAAATAGGTAAAAGGACCCCTGGCCATTGGGTCCAGTCGTGGCCGACTCTGGGGTTGCGGCACTCATCTCGCTTTATTGGCCGAGGGAGCCGGCGTACAGCTTCTGGGTCATGTGGCCAGCATGACTAAGCCGCTTCTGGCAAACCAGAGCAGCGCACGGAAATGCCGTTTACCTTCCCGCCGGAGCGGTACTTATTTATCTACTTGCACGTTGATGTGCTTTCGAACTGCTAGGTTGGCAGGAGCAGGGACTGAGCAACGGGAGCTCACCCCGTTGTGGGGATTTGAACCGCCAACCTTCTGATCGGCAAGTCCTAGGCTCTGTGGTTTAACCCACAGCACCACTGTGTCCCTCTGTGCTAAGTTAACATTTATCAAATAAATAAATGGCAACCAAGCGCTCTCAAATTCACTGTTTCCCTTTCAGCATCCTTGACCCAGGAAACAACGAAGTTGAGTGCAGCTCCTCCACGTTTCCCCTTCGCCCCCTCTTCTTCCCCGACATACTCTATGACCGTCATTATCTCCATCATCTCCAGTTTTGCGATGCTGATCATCCTTGTGATCCTGGCTCTCGTTTGTTGCCGGAGGCGCAAGCAGCTGAAGAACAAAACAAGGTAAGATCTGGGGTTTCCTTGGATGCAGCCTCCTTCAGAGAGATACGCCTTTAAGTAAAACTCCTGGAGAGAGAGAGAGAGAGAGAGAGACAGAGACAGAGACAGACACACACACACACACACACACACACACACACACACAGATAGATAGATAGAGAGAGAGAGAGAGAGAGCTTCACGAATCATGAATTGTGCAGGATGTCTATGTTAGCCAGATTTAATATGTTTCCCTCAATGATAGTGAGAGGAAGATATTTAGCTCTCCCAGAATCAGAGCGTCTCTGCAAATGTAGTAAACAGGAACCTGATACCTTGGAGCATATTTTCTTTTCTTGTGATTTTGGCATTTATGCCAGAAGACAATTATTAGAGGGCTTACAACTCAATAGGCTGACTTCTACGCTACCAACGGTTCAGAACCTGGTTTCGGACAGTAATGATCAAATTACTTTAATAGTGGCTGAATTTTTGAGTGCTGTCCATGTAGAAAGACTGGGCCATTATAGAGATTTAGTGGTTGTAATGTATTATTTATGCAAATTGATTTTCTTTGGAGTTAAAGATCTGACTGGGACAAACCTTGTTATGTTGAGCTAGTATTTTGCATAATTTGTATACGGTGTCTGTTTGATAATGTGTGGTTTGCTATGCCTAATAAAGGATATTTGATTTGAGGGCAATTCCCCCACCCCCCTAAAAAAAATCTTTGTTGCGGTCCCAAAAAATAGGGGCCGTCTTATACATAGGGAGTGCTACACACGGAAAAATACGGTATTTGGGTTAAAACGCATACAAAAATGCATATTTTAGGATAAATGCTTGAGCTGTGTGTTAAGTTGTGGGTGAACATATCAGACAACACAGCGATTCTTCAAACAGCTCTTGTTTATTCAGAGGCCAGAACAGAACTGAGCTGAAGGGCTCAGTCAGCCTGCTTATATAGAGCTCCAGTACAATGTTACTGTAGCAACTTTCTAAAACTATCCAATCACTGAACGTCACTTTCGATCCTTCATTTGCATAACTATCTACAGTATCCCCCTGCTGGCCCAGGGTGAGAACTTCAGTACATAACACTGTGTCTATTGTGAAAAAGTGCATTCAGAGGGAAATGCAAACATTGTGCACTTCTCTTTTGTTAAAAAAAATCAGATTGAAGCAGAAATGGGCTGGAAAGGATTTATGAATCAGCACGTGCGAAACGATTGTGGACTAGAAATAGTCAGGCCTATCTATGCCTAGTACAGGCTGGGTCACAACAATTGCTCATATTAAAAACAGACTCGTGTCATTGGCTGACGTAATGCACATTTTGACCCTTGACCTTGAAACCCTTCTCTCCCCATTTTGGTTACCACCTGTCTAAGAGACATACTGAAGGCATCTTGCCTTCATACAAGAACTTCTCCGGTAACCATTTTCTATGTTTGTTCATGAACGATTCTCTTAAATGTGGTAAAAATAGGGTTTTAAAATTTGCTCGAGAAGCTAGCTAAGCAGAATAGTCAAGGGGTCGTGCCAGCCCTACCGTTAGGCAGAGGGATAAAGATATTTCAGGGATGGGGAGATTCTCAGTAAGATGTAGAAGGGCATTGGATATGGGCAAGGTTAGATTACAATAGAGCAGTGTATTTTAGGAGCAGTTGTTGTAGTTACCTCTTTATAACTCATAATAACTATAGCAGTCTTCCCAACACGAGGCCACATAGCTGCCCTTTGCTGAAGTAAAGGGAAAGTATTTTTGGCACATTTGACTTATGCATATAGGCCAGTTTAATTGTCACTCAGTGTGAAGAACTAGGAATACAGATGTTTCTGGGGACCAAAGGGAAGGGATGGCACTTCTTCCTACATAAATTGTACCCCTGTCAACTCCTGGAATAAAAATAGCTTCATACAGATATCCCATCCATTATATATTTTTCATGCACTAATTATTTCCACATACACCTCTCTGCAGACTGACTACTACAGTTGATGGTTTTGAAAAGTTGCCTGCTGGTGCTATTTGATCTCTCAACGAGGGTCTCCTATTTTAATTGTTGCTGTTTCAAAGGCATTGCTTATTTTAATTATAGATGCTTATACTTTATACTTTATACTTTATTTTTACTTGTGGATGCATTCAATTACTGAAGGTTTTTTTTATACTTGTGTAATTGATTATTATTTTTTACTGGTAAAGTGCTTAATATCCACAGCAACATCATCATCAACGTTATGCTTGCTCTAATCTTGCAACAAATCTTCCACCCATTGTTTCAGGGAGTCAGCACCCCCAGCCCTGACAACACTTCCTTCTGAGCTCTTATTGGACAGATTGCACCCCAATCCCATGTACCAGCGCATGCCTCTGCTCTTGAACCCAAAGTTATTCAGTCTGGAGTATCCACGGAACAATATCGAATATGTGAGAGATATTGGAGAAGGCGCTTTCGGCCGGGTCTTCCAAGCAAGGTAAATAACCAGCTGTCATCTCGGTGGTTTCTGTTTACATGAACCCCAATGTTAGACATGTTTTTGGTCTTCGTTTTTCTATGCTTCCATGAATTAGCTAAGCAAGGAATGGCCATTGCCCCCAAAGGCAGAGGTCAAAAAGGCACTTAACTTGAGCTGAGGCATGTGCAGAAAACGGTGACGCTTGTGGTTGCCAAACCACATGGGCCAGCCTTTCAGCTGTGTTGCTCTCCTGGAAGATTTGTTTTCAGATGGGCAGGAGGCCATTCTCAGGCATTTGACAATGATGTGACATTTACTGTATCCACACTGCAGCTGTCACACTGCCACATGTCCGGAGCGGGCGATAAGAGAACTGGAAGTTTGCTTTGGAGACTGGGACTTCCTATAGCTACTGGGTAGTAAAACACCCTGACGTTTCAGCAACAGCTGGGCAAGTTGGCTTGGGGATGGCTGCTACATCTCCCCAGGCGAGCGTCTCCTCCTATATAATGCCATACATAGGGACAGCACGGAGATGGCATCCCCATAGGCGTGGCCATGGGCCAGCTCAGACATAAATAATCTCAGCTGAATAGGGGGGGGGGAGTTTATTAAGGCAAGAGGGAGTGCAGGTGCCATGCTGAGGCTGTCAGTTTCCCTTCCCACCTCCTTCTGAGCCCCATCTTGAGGCCAGATACACTCAGATCATGCTAGGACGTGGGAAAGGGATTTCTAAGCAGGGCTCCTGAGCCTCATGTGGGAATATTCAGGGTGGCAGGAGAGGATATATTGTTTATTAATATCCCTCCTAACTTGTGCTAGCAAGTTTCTTTATGTGGCAGAGTTACATTCCCCTTTCTTACATGCACAGCAGATAGCTGGTTGCAGGCTTGTGTAAGCCTCTCACTATTATACAATTCTGTCTAAGATTGAATTGTACGTTCCTGGTAAGTTCCCTTTAATCCCTCTTAAAAGAATAAAGACACAACAATCTTATTTAAAGTCAATAAAAGAAGTTTACTCACATCAGTTCACAGTTGGATTCCTGAAGGCAGACTTAGTTACAAATATGTACATGTGGATCTACCCCATATGGGGAATAGTCCCAGTGCTTCTGATAGCTAGCAGAGCACTCGTAGCTAAAAAGCTGGTCCAACAAAGAAGAGAGAGAAAAAGCGAGAAGGGAGAGAGTGCTGCATGACTCGTCCTTTTGTTACCTGGACAGGTAAGGTCACACCCACCTCTAGTCACATGCAAGGGAAGGATGCTCCAGCCCAGGAGGAACAGGAAGTTTCGACTGGCTGGACCAACATCCCCTTGCATGTCCATTCTAGGAAAACAAGGAATGTTGTATTTGACTGCTCCCAGTGGATTACATCCCACACCTTGGATGGTGGCTAGACAAGCAGCAGAGGAGCAGGCACAGTGCCCGTTCTGGCACCAGCTCCATGGTAGGAATCCCTTCACTTGTGGCCCAACTGTCTTGTGATGGGGGCTGCAAGGGTGCAGGAACCTGCTGGCACAGGTAGGTTAACAAGTGAGCATCCTTGTTGCTTCCACAGAACCGGCGCGGCACAAAGGAGGCTGAAGGTTTGGCAGGCCGGGAATTTATCCTGGCCCTGGTTGCAGTGCCAAGCGCCGCTATTGGGCAGTTGGTCTCGCACCCAGGGGACGATCTCCAAATCCTGCTGCCATTGGCCCATTTGGCGGCAGGAGGATGATCCGGCCTGCGATATGCCATTTCACAAGGGAGGCCAGGGGCCGCAAAACCACACACCCCAAAAGGGGCAAACGGACATATTTGAAACACCATTGGAAAAGTCTGCAAACACCCCGTTCTGCCCCGCCTCTGCCCTGCCCCGTTCTTCCCCCTTTTGTGACATTTTCCCGACCTTTTCACTTCCAGGTTTGGCACAATGGGCATGTGTGCAGTCACACACATATTGAATGTGTGTAAATGGGGGGTTGCCTGTACATTATCTGCCACAGCAAGCGAAATAATGTAGTTATTGTCAGAAGCTGAACTGCAGCAGAATGGAAACAGTGCTGCAAGCGATGAACCTGGTTCAGAAAGGAAATGGGTGCCTCCTTCTATTCATACCTGTTCCTCTGCGGTTGCAGCCTGTAGACATCAAAGGGAAGCAGAGACAGTTATGTACAACAGCCAGCAGCTGACACACAAAGTCCTCAGAGCTAGATGAACAATTGGTGTTTATGAGGCAGTGAGAGAGAAAAGTGAATGGTGCCACCAGCCATCAACTTATTCCTTAGGTTATATATGGGAGATGCTGCTCTCTGCTGTCAGGGACAAAGAATGTCGCACCAGGACGGGACGGGCAAGATCCTAGATATCAGCTGAGCAGCTCATTCCATCCCATTCTGGTTTCACTGTCACACAATCCTGAATCCTTTCTCTCTCTTTCTCTCCCGTTATATGCCATTATGGCAAGCATTTGTACACATTTTGTGTGCATGTCTTCCATAAAACATGCACTTTCATTTATAACACTCACTTCTAAATACTTTTATGTGTAATCACCAGTAACTGATGCTGTGATGGGATGATGAGCTGCTTGTGCGTAAAATCCTAGTCCCTCAGAGTTTGGCCGAGTCCCCAAACCTCTGCCTCCGACGGAGCCCCTCAAGCATGGCTCTGTCAGTCGCTAGCAGAATCCGAAAGTGGGCGTTTTCGGAATCTCTTCCAGCATAAAAGCTCCTTAACGGAAACACGTCTTCTGGACTCC
>JAXCMG010000131.1:57612-104575 GCA_034642415.1 Podarcis siculus | reverse complement strand
CCGTGAGCCCTTCCACCTCCCGTCCTTTCGATGGCAGTTCCCTGACAGATGCATTTTGTACGCATCTTTTGCATGAAAATATGTATTTTTCATGTGGGTGCATGTTTTGCTCACTGAAAATGCATAGCAAAAGGGATGCTCTCGTTTTCTGCAGCTGCGCATGACTTTTCTCTCTGCCTCAATCCTTTTTTGTTCTCCTCCTCTCTTAGGGCCCCTGGACTGCTTCCTTACGAGCCGTTCACGATGGTGGCTGTGAAGATGCTCAAAGAAGAAGCCTCGGCAGACATGCAAGCAGACTTCCAGAGAGAGGCGGCCCTCATGGCTGAATTTGATAATCCAAACATTGTGAAACTTTTAGGTACCAAACTTGACATTTTCTTCTTCTACTTAAAATCATCAATATGCATTTATTATTATTATGGACCCCCCACTTGTCCCACAGCACTGGCTCAAAGATGCAGGCAGACTAGGCAGCCATCTTGGGTGACATATTGAGGAAGCAGTTGCCATACCAAAAGCGACAGAACATGGAGTCTGGTCTCTTGTGCTACTTCTGACTTGGTTCACATGACACAGGGAGCCAAACTGCGGCTCCCTTGGCCTGAAAAGTGAGATGAGTGCTGCACCCCTAGTCGCCTTTGACTGGACTTAACCATCCAGGGGTCCTTTACCTTTTTATCTTTTATCTCATCAACTGCATGCCATAGCCAAGAACAAAGCAGTGTTGTGCAAACCAGGCCTCTGACACATCTGGCTCCATGTGTGAAACTGATAAATTAATTCATAGAATCATTGAGTTGGAAGGGACCCTGAGAAGCATCTAGTCCAACCCCCTGCAATGCAGGAATATGCAGTTGTCCCATATGGGAATCGAACCTGCAACCTTGGCATTATCAGCACCATGCTCTAACCAACTGAGCTATTGGTTTAAAAGAGGTTAAAACTAATTGAAACTCAATTAAAATTGTGCTATCTGCAGAGCTCTGGAGCCAACTGCTTAACCTGCCGCCATGTTAACCGGAAGTCCTTGATCTATCTGTCCGTGTGTGAACTGAGGGTTCTCCCAGAATCCTTTGCAAAAGCAGAGCTGCCTCTCCTTCCTTCTTTCTGATAATGCCTAGTATAACACAATGCATGATTTGATGTTATCATGGTATGCCTTCAACATCATAGGCCATTGGGCTGGTCAGCTGCAAATCTCTCCCAATGAATATGACTGGTTCTAGTAAGCAATCCAAACAAAGTTTATTTTGCTAGAAATCTTGTCAAGCCAGAAGTTTTTTTTGGGGGGGGCAGGGGGAGGTGTTACAGAAGGTTTTGAAGTTAGTTCCTCGGGCCAAAGCGACTGTGTACATTTCAGCAGGAGAAAGGGGAAACAGGAAGTGGACACTCCGTTGGAGAGATCCCTTTGTTTATTATCAACATGCTGGATAAATTAGGAAAGGCCAAAGGAATCCATCAGTTTCATGTTGCGGGGGTGTGGGACTGTTGAACATCACTTGACCCGAGAACCCTTTTACGTGCACACTTCTTTTTTAGCTTGGACCAGCTGTTTTGGAAATGTGAAATGTCTGTGTCCGTCCCGTTCCCCCCCAATGGCGAGAAGGAGCCTCAGTGACTAAATGGGACAGAAATGTCCATCAGGACATCAGGGGCTTAAATGTACTTGCACTCTTTGTTCACTTTTCATACTCCATTTTTTAGGTTTAATACGAGCTGTGTAAGGCTGTATACTTCAGCAATTCGTATTTCAAAAGCTGCACAATTGCACAATGTAATCATTTAGCACATTCCAGTGGTTAATGCTCCAGCAGCTGAAATCTGTAAAAATCCTGAACAGCTATTAGCTGGCATTAAAACAAGAGATTTGGACATGTGGGAGAAAACCATAAATGTAGCCAGAGATCTGTTAGCAGGAGCACCTATTGTACGAAAGAGGCAAACCGCTTTTAAAACAGAACAGTGGTTAGGCTGTTTGGCCATAGAAGCCAAAAGAGCAGTAAATTCCCCTACTTTATGTATTGCTCTCACCAAGGTGCACAGACCCTTTGGGTCCTAAACATTAATCTTCCAGATGAAATGAATCAATTGCTTCCTTTTGGGTCTTTTTCTTGGGGGGGGGGGTGTTATGGTGAGACATTGCATTTTACATGTTGTGTTTCTGTGCTTCAAGCGCCGGGCCTTTCTACAATTCCGTTTTGCTTTCTTGCTCGTTTCTTTGCACATGTTAGCAAATTCAGGAGCTCTAGGGCTCGACCTCCATGCAATAGGAAGGAGCAGGCATAGTTTCGTCACAGCTTTAGCATTCCTCATCTTCCTTTTATGTATTTGTAATTTTGGGAATTGTCAGTGCCAAAGAGCCTTCATGCACAGCCTTCAAAGGAAAAACAACAACCAGGGAACAGTGTTGTGGGCAAGGCTGCACATTTGAGAGGGCCCAGGCAGGAAGGGACTGGTGATTCTCTTCCTAGCAGTGGTACTAACACAATTAGTACATACATTGGTGCCATGGTTATTCGCACAACACTAACACATTTATTAGGGACGCGGGTGGCGCTGTGGGTTAAACCACAGAGCCTAGGGCTTGCCGATCAGAAGGTCGGCGGTTCAAATCCCCACAACGGGGTGAGCTCCCGTTGCTTGGTCCCTGCTCCTGCCAACCTAGCTGTTCGAAAGCACGTCAAATAAATAGGTACTGCTCCGGCGGGAAGGTAAACGGCGTTTCCGTGCGCTGCTCTGGTTCGCCAGAAGCGACTTAGTCATGCTGGCTCATGACCCGGAAGCTGTACGCTGGCTCCCTCGGCCAATAAAGCGAGATGAGCGCCGCAACCCCAGAGTCGTCCGCGACTGGACCTAACGGTCAGGGGTCCCTTTACCTTTACCTTAACACATTTATTGAGCCATGCAGTTGCTTTGTAGGATGCAACTTGCCCTTCCAGCAACTCAGTATCATAACATGAGTTATCGTTGATCTTGTTAACAACAGAAGCAATAAAACTCCTAAAACCCAGAGTTTGAGTGTTGGTAGTTGCAATTCCAAGTTGCAATTGCAATTAACCAGTTGAGGAAGCATTTTATGGACTTCCTTTCTTAAATACCTAACTGCTGGACATCCTCTGTAGGGGGAAAAGAACCTATAAGATTATTATTATTTAAATGCCTGCATATCATGGCACATTAAATAGCACCTTGCTATTGCCGACAAGCTTGTTGGCCTGCAAGCAAGCAAATATTTATTGCATGTCTATCCTTGATTTCAGGGGTGTGTGCTGTTGGAAAGCCCATGTGCCTACTTTTCGAATACATGGCCTTTGGGGACCTCAACGAATACCTGCGCAACCGATCGCCACGCAACCTCTGTAGCCTAAGCAACAATAACCTTGACATGCGGATCAGGCCCTCGAGCCCCAGCGTGCTCGGTCTCTCGTGCACCGACCAGCTTTGCATTGCCAAACAGGTGGCAGCTGGCATGGCCTACCTCTCGGAACGCAAGTTTGTGCACCGCGACTTGGCCACCAGGAACTGTTTGGTGGGAGAAAACATGGTGGTCAAAATTGCAGACTTTGGTCTCTCCAGGAATATGTACTCGGCAGACTATTACAAAGCCAACGAGAACGACGCCATTCCCATACGATGGATGCCCCCCGAGTCCATCTTCTACAATCGCTATACGACTGAGTCTGATGTCTGGGCCTACGGCGTGGTCCTGTGGGAGATCTTTGCCTTTGGCCTGCAGCCCTATTACGGGATGGCTCACGAGGAAGTCATCTATTACGTGAGAGATGGAAATGTCCTCTCTTGCCCAGATAACTGCCCTCTGGAACTGTACAACCTGATGCGCCTGTGTTGGAGCAAGCTCCCTTCTGACAGGCCGAGCTTTGCGAGCATCTATCGCATTCTGGAGCGCATGTATGAGAGGGCAGTGGCAGCTGATCATGCATGAGCTATGCGACCGAGGGCAGCTTTTCATGGCCTCCTCTCTTGAACGACTAAGCTTGGGTGAAAGAAGGAGTCTGGACCTCAATATATCAGCAGGAGCAATTGTGCCAACAGAGTCTTTGTAGTTGCTGCTTAGGCAACATTCCCAATAGGAAACTGAAGCAAGTGTGGTTGTTGACTTGAGTGAAGGCCACAACTTCAGGAAGCGTCACAAGTGTATTTTGAAAATAACCAGCAAGGACACTGTTCTTGAAATGTCATTTTTGTTTTCTGTTTTCTTTTAAAACTTTTTTTTATCACGACTTTCTGTTATGCCAAAAACCACGACGTTCAAAAATAAAATCCACTACTACTAAAACAAGATCAGAGAATAAGCTAAACGCAGCAGCAGAATTTCAAATACAATCAATTGAAAGAGGAAACGAAGAGTTTGGGGGGGGGGCATGTTGGATATTATAGCAGGAGCATTCAGAACAATTCTAAAAACCCAACCCAAAGGAAGTACTTCACAGGTGATTTTGAACATGTGTCTATATCTCATGTCTTGATTTATCCTGAGTCACAACATTGCTTAATCTGATCAGGCGGGCAAGAGTACAGGGTTTCATGTTCTATGTATTTTATTGGAAATTTGCTTCCAAAATGTGTTTATTAGAAGAAATTCACACGGATGCGAAGGTTGTTGTTTTTAACCACAAATTTGCTGCAGAAATATGGAGAACTGAACTTAAGAATGGAGAAATCAATTCCTTGTACACACCCTGTTCCATGAGGGACCATTTTAGATGTGTGGGTTAAGAACAGAAAAGCACTGATCGATGTCCTGCAATTCTAACCCCCTTTAAAACCTTGTTCATTTATTTTGTCTGAAAACAGAATACACTGTATGTACTGACTGGCTGCAAATCAAATGAACATGCACGTATATTTCTGTGCATCCATCACAGGAGACACAGAATTTTCGGGAACTTTAGATGTGGGGAGGGGGAGCGATGTCCTGTGTAAACAAACAACTTGGTGGTGAATGAGCAGAGCTATACACCGCACGAAGCCAGCAGGGTTATGTGAATGAAAAGAGCGTCATTCACTCTCCTTGGCGGTGAGATCATTGCCTTCTAAATTTATCAGTTTTCGGTGGGGGAGCTGGATTCAGTTCACAAGACGGGGATGCCAGGGAATAAGGCAGTCGGAGTTGGGTTACAGCGAAGGGAACTTGGAAGTCTTTGGTACCCTGCCGATCATTAACAGGATGATACAGCATGTCTCCCAGAAAGGAACAGCAGGGGGAACGGGAAGTTCTTAACATCCAGACATGTGACAGTCTGTTGAGAGATATGCCAAGTGCACTTGACCCCTAGAGAGAAAAGCCTGCAGAACTATGGAGTGCCTTGGGGTCCTCTTAGCTGCCGTTTGCAACCACCACAAAGTCCCAAGGCACATACTGATAAATGGTCAGGGACCACAGCTGCCCTGGTTGCAAGGCCTTGAGCAAACACGCAGTCACCCAGACAAGAATGCCTTTGCACATAGTCAGATAAATGTGTAAACTTCCTGAGCTGAAGTTTAGGGCCCTGCCCAGAACTGGAAACTTCATGCTCCCATCTCTCTTAGTCATTTCTCCCTGTTCCTCCACCAATCTAGTTTACATAATCAGCTGTCAGCCAGCACTCAATCACACCGTTCAAAGTTTGAGTTAACTCTTCATTAGCAAAAGCACAATCTCCGCACACTTAGCTGAGGCTCAGGCCTAATGAGCACAGCAGCTCATCCCCAGTAGGTCTGCCCCATGAATCAGCTGCCAAGACTGAAAGTTCCTGCCTCCCCACTGCCATCTGTCCCCTCCTCTCCAGGGCTTTCCCCAAGCAATTGGAGACTGCGCCTACATGCAGTCTGCCTCTGCTCTGCCCTTTTCAGCTCTCTTCTGGTTCTGGGAGACAAGGCGGGAGGGAAGCTTGTTACAGCAGGAGGGGGAGACCCCTGTGACTCTTCACCAACCTGACTCATCTCTGCCTCTTGGCTTTCCTCCTCCCACCCTCTTGCTTCAGCTTCTGCCTCTGATTCTGGACTGCTCTCTTCCACCAACTCCCCCAGCTCACGAAGCCCTGTTATCTCTTCATCTTCTGACACCTTCTCTTCCCAGTCTTCTCCCTCTGGCCACTCATCAGTCCCCACACCAGTTCCCAGACTCTGAGTCTTCTTCTCTTTGGTGTTCCCCAGCTGGTTCCTCCCACCCACTCCTCCAGTTTTTGACATCAGTTGTGATATGGAATCTCTCAGCCCTTCTGCATGGTGTGGAAGAAAGAGATTTTTTTTTCTTCCTCTCTCATAATTCTGGAACTTGGAGGCATTTACTGAAGCTGAATGTTGTAAGATTCGGGAGAGATATGGAGGATAAGTCTATCAATGGCTTGATGGCTATATTTCCACCTCCACTTCTCTGAATATTAGTTGCTGGGAAGCCCAAATGAGGACAGTGCTGTTGTGCTCAGGTCCTGATTTCAGGCTTCCAGTTCGCCACTGGGAGAACAGAATGGAGCAATGCGTGATTTAGAAACAACAACAACATGTGAATATTATTGAGATTTCCAGGCACTTCCATCCCAGATCTCAGCCTTTCTCACCCTAGTGCCTTCCAGTTGCTGCTTTTAACTTCCACCTTCCCTGACAGTTGCTCATGCTGGCTGGAGCTGATGGGAGTTGTGTTTCCCAGGTTGGGAAAAGCTGGCCTTTCCAATGTGGCACCCTGTGTCCAAAAGCAGACCTCTCTAGGTGCTGTCTGGAAGCTCAGAAGCAGGGTCCGAAGGCAACAGTTCTCCTACCTTGCCTGTCAAGGCACTTCTGGGTCCCAGCAGGGATGAGGGCAACACATAAGGTTGAACATCTTCTGCATCTGGAATGGAAAACCTGCCATCTTCTGGATGTTGTAGAACTCCCAACTCCCATCAGCCTCAGTGAGCATGTCCAATGGTCAAGGATGGAGAGAATGTTAAGCTAACTTTGGAGGCCACAAGTTCCACAGCCCTGTTTGGCATCCTTCCAAACTGGCTGCTTCAGCCAAACACGGTGCTCTACATATATCTTTAAAAAATCCAGCTGGGTCTATACACCAGCGACAAAGCCTTTATCTCTATGTTATCTCATAAACACAGTGCTATAAACACTCTCTTGGATCCCGGAGGAGGACAAGCTGCAGCATCTCAGTGGCCATCATGTTTTGCCAGCGACCTTCCATGACACAAACCATTGCGCCAAGCAAAACGAGCGCGTTGTTTATTCTGAACCATATGTTGACTCAGCACGAAGCAGCACAAATATTTTTCTTGGCGAGCTCACTGCACTATGAAGCAGATGCTTCAAAACAATGTTCCTTTTTCCACACCAGCCTATGTCGAACAAGCCCAAGGGTTTACTTATTGGACGGCAGTGTTTAAAAAGCGTTGGATAAAATATTATGGTATACTACATACCAGACGGTTTAGAAAGAAAACAAGAATATATGGTTCAAACGATAATGAGCTCAGAACAAGATTCTGATTCAGGGCAGAGGAGTTTGTTTTGTTCTGTAGTGGGGAATTTCAGGCTCAGGAACTGAGTGCAGCCCCCAAGGCCTCTCTGCCTGGCCCTTGTGACTCTTCCCAGGCGTCACGCCCTCTGTGGCTGTGCTCTTCCCCTCCTCAAATGTTTTTGCCTAGCTGGAAGTGTACTAATGACTTTTGCTTGCATAAGGTTAGGTGTGAGTGTCTGGAGGCAATTGGAGGGTGGATGGTGGCTAACGGATTGAGGTTGAATCCCAACAAGACAGAAGTATTGTTTCTGGGTCACAAGGGATGGGCAGGTGCGGGGGATTCCCTGCTCCTGAATGGAGTAACTGTGCCCCTAAAGGAACAGGTGTGCAGCTTGGGAGTCATTTTGAACTCATAGATGTCCATGGAGGTGCAGGTCAATTCTGTGTCCAGGCCAGCTGTCTACCAGCTCCATCTGGTATGCAAGCTGAGACCCTACCTGCCCGCAGACTGTCTTGCCAGAGTGGTGCATGTTCTGGTTATCTCCTGCTTGGACTACTGCAACACGCTCTATGTGGGACTACCTTTGAAGGTGACTTGGAAACTACAACTAATCCAGAATGTGGCAGCTAGACTGGTGACTGGGAGTGGCCGCTGAGACCATATAACACCGGTCCTAAAAGACCTACATTGGCTCCCAGTACGTTTCCGAGCACAATTCAAAGTGTTGGTACTGATCTTTAAAGCCCTAAACGGCCTTGGCCCAGTAAACCTGAAGGAGTGTCTTCACCCCCATCGTTCCGCCTGGACACTGAGGTCCTCCTCCGGGGGTCTTCTGCTGGTTCCCTTACTACGAGAAGTGAAGTTACAAGGACCAGGCAGAGGGCCTTCTCGGTAGTGGTGCCATCCCTGTGGAACACCCCTCTGCCCCATCAGATGTCAAGAAGATACGTAACCATACAACCTTTAGAAGACACTTGAAGGCAACCCTGTATAGGGAAGTTTTTAATGTTTAATGTTTTGTTATGTTTTTGTATATTCTGGAAGCCGCCCAGAGTGGCTGGGGCAACCCAGTCAGATGGGCAGGGTACAAATAATAAAATGATTATCATTATTAGGCAGGGAGATAGTTGTTCCAGACTATTCAATGAACTTCCTGGCTAAGCAAGGATTTGATCCTCAGTTAGCCACAACTGCTGCCAACAATCCAAACACTACAGACTTCCGGGTTGGCGCCATCGCCGAATGGCGGACTCCCTCCGAGCTCCGGAGGGAGCCTGCTCGGCAGGGGCTGGGTTCTACCGCATCGGCGATGCGGGGACCCTTAAAAACCACGGCCACGGGGGCCGTGGACTTGGAGACTCGGCTCGCACCGTTAGCGCCCTCCCGACTCGTGAAGGAGCCTTTTTAAAGGCTACGGATCGGGTGCCGGGGAGAAGCGTGGTGCTTTGAGTCCTCTGCCATCCCTGCCGAGCGAAGCCGCATGCCATCCGGCGGAGAGCGCTGACTTCTTCCATTAAGAATTCGGACTTTTAACAACAACCCGTGAGTAAATTGGAAATCGGGTTCAAAAGAGGAAAAAATTTTTTGGATTGGAGACGAGCGGGGGGGGATCTAAAAAGGAAGTCAGTCCCCCCCCCTATTGTAGACATTTTAAAACAAGGAACGGGAAGCCAAGGCCCAAAAAGAACGGCATTTTTGCTAAAATTAAGAATTCCATGATGGGAAATTACAAGAACTGTGCTGGAGGAAGAATTGAAGGAGAAGGAAAATGCACCCCCCCCCTGGGAACCGGGGCGATTGAGGAGTGAGCCTGGTGAAAAGAGCCGGTGATTTTGACAGCTGTCAAAGTAGCTGTCAAAGTCGGAATTTTAAAGAGGATTTTATTACGAGGACCTTGCTGGTTAAATTTGTTACAACTTGATATAATTTGTTAAGACTTGAATACAAAATGGCGAAAACACGGATAACAATCGGACTTTTGGAAACAAAGTTACAACAACCCCCTAGAGGAGCTTCGGGATACTACAAAGATGGGCGCAAGCCGGGAAAAAAACAACACTTCGGAATTTTACAGAACTGGTTATCTCCTGGGAAAGCTGCAAAACTGAAACTGAATTTCGTCTACAGGGTGTTTTGACTAAAAGAAGACAATAGAATTCTCTATGAAGAAAGGAAGGGATTGAACGCAAGTTTTTGTTCCTGAATAACAACAACCCATGTAGAGTTACTAAACATTTGAATAAGGAAGTTTTAGCAGTGGAACAAGAGAAAGCTGGACTACAATCTTGAAAGAACAATGGGGGGAGCTTTATAATTTGACAGTTTTGAAGATTAAGGAATTAATTTTTAAAAAATAATCCTAAAAATGGGAAATAATCCTGCAAGGAGTTGGGGGAAAAATGGGATAGATGGATTTAAGATTTCCAGGCAGAAAACATAGATTGGTGGACAGGGGAAATTAAACCGGGGAAGGGGGGGGGAGAATTAGAATCCAAAGGCTTGCAACTACTTTCTGAATTGGTCTTTTTTTTTCTTTACTATATTTTTTATGTTTTATATTCTTATTCTGTGTGCTTTTATGTTAATGGAAAAAAGGGGGGACATTGTGGAAAGAAAAGGGGTGGGCCATGGGGAGAGATCTTTTGTCTTTCTATCAAAGGGTTGGCATAAGTTTTGTACAAATTTAAATTTGAATAATGGGGTACACAAATTAAGTTTTAAATTAGAGATGGAACTTGTGGAAACAACAATATGAAAGGGGAATACGGTAGGGGTGGGGGAAGGGGGGAGTCCCAGAAAGTGGATGTTTGAAAACAAGGCTTCGAATGTATCTTTATTTTTTTTTATTTTTTCTGTATTTTGGAAACTTTAATAAATATTATTATAACTATTTTGCAAAATTACAAAAAAAAAAAAAAAAAAAAAAAAAAAAAAACAATCCAAACACTACAATAATCATTATTCCACTCACAACATTCTCCTGTTGTATATATTTGTATTCAGACTTGGTGATGAAGGCCAAGATTCTCTCTCCTACAGTATAAACATTGCAGCCAATAATCTGTGCCACTGGCTTCTTGACCTCCTCTGGGAGCAAGGGTTTTGCTCCATGATTAAGCCACAGATGGCTGTTTGGATGGGAAGGTGGTTAGATTGCCATTCAGAGTATAGCCAATCCTAGCACACTATCGAATTAGGCCCAGGAATGAGAAGGCCCCTTCGCCTTCCTTCACTCTCATGTTCCAGAGAGTGTCCCACCCATTAAGGCCCCATTAAGAACTAACCCATTAAGTTAGTTCAGAAATGTACTGGTTCTGTATCTCATTGCTTTGTTTCTAATGATTAGGCATTTATTCTGGAAAAATGCCTGGCTACGATAAGAAAAGATGTTTAAAGTGATTATACATTTTTTAAAAAACAAAAAGCCTGAAGCTTTTCTCTTAGGCATTATAGTGATATAAGTTCCAAGAAGATTATTAAGCTGTATATGTATGCAACTAGGATTTTGCATGCACAAACATGGAAGGAAGAAGAAGTTCCCACCAAAGAAAAATAGATAAGTATCGCCATGGACTATGTGGAATCAGCAAAGATAACAGCTAAAATAAAGGTGTATCTACACACAGGGGGGAAACTCCCACTATAAATAAGTCAGACATCAAATCGTTATAACAAAAGAAAAAAAATGCTATGGAAAATTGCTAAGAATTTTTTTTTGCTTTACTGCGCCATCTGGTGTTGCACGTTTATAACACATTCAAAACACTGTTTTTTGACTAATGTAGCTGAGTCCTAAGAAAACCTAGTTACGATTGTTTTGTGGAAGAATGGAAACCTTTTTCAGACTACTTAAAGAAATATTATAGTATGATGAATCTGCAAGCAGGATTTGAACTATGAGCAACTGAAGGAATTGGCTATTTTTCTGAATCATGCAGAGTGACGCAGCGGTTTCACCCTCGAAGCCCTAGTGATGGAGTAGACTCCACACACAAGGTTTTGAAGATGACTCTTCATGGCAACTATTAACAAGCAGTGCTATTTATGCATATCAAATCCAATGCAATGCATTTCTCTCCCTTGAGCCCAAGAGAGGATTTTCTTGCTTCCAAAACTCATTTGAAGTGGTCCATAAATTACATCTTGTCTGTCCTCACCAATTCCTTCGTACACAACGTCTCCACACTCGGCAAAACAATGGCAAAACAACCAGCCAACTTCCCAACTCCCACCCAGACTTCCTGGTTTAGTTATGGTTTCCTAAAAGAAGGGGTGAAGGGGCTGCAAGGAGGCAGGAAAAGCTTGAGATTTGTTGTTGTTTAGTCGTGTCTGACTCTTCGTGACCCCATGGACCAGAGCACGCCAGGCACTCCTGTCTTCCACTGCCTCCCGCAGTTTGGTCAAACTCATGCTGGTAGCTTCGAGAACACTGTCTAACCATCTCGTCCTCTGTCGTCCCCTTTTCCTTGTGCCCTCCATCCTTCCCAACATCTGGGTCTTTTCCAGGGAGTCTTCTCTTCTCATGAGGTGGCCAAAGTATTGGAGCCTCAGCTTCAAGATCTGTCCTTCCAGTGAGCGCTCAGGGCTGATTTCCTTCAGAATGGATAGGTTTGATCTTCTTGCAGTCCATGGGACTCTCAAGAGTCTCCTCCAGAACCATAATTCAAAAGCATCAATTCTTCGGCGATCATTGGCTTAATCAGCTGAGATATTATCATCTGAATGGGACCAATGGCAAGCTGATTTTAAGACACACACACCCCTCTGCCATTTGGTGAGCATCTCAACACAATGAACAAGTCAGATTTCAGAACAGTCCAGCACCATTGTTGCAGAATTTCTCTTTGTTTCCCCCCCAAAAATGTTGACCTCTTATACTTTGGCTACCCTACCTGCAACATCTGCTTCGTGTCCCATGTTGGAAATAGTTCTGTGACACGAGGTGATTATGTATGTGCATTTTCGAGAAACACTCAGCTTCACCTGAAAGGTTCGCCATTGTATTATTGGCTTCAAGGGGAGCAGAAATAATGTAACACTGACAGTTTTTTTGTTTTTAAAATCCCACCTGGGACTCCCAAGTTGTGGTTCTTATAACACTGGCGGTTCTGCAAGATTAAGATTTATGGCTCCAAAGGCAAGGAGCGGCAGAAGCTTTTCCCGTGCACTCATAGACTGTTAACACAGATTTATGAATTGTTTCATGCTATTGCTAAAGTTACATAAATGTGGCCTGTGGCTGACCTTCCTTGGCAGCTTCCCGGGTTTGCGACAGGAGATCTATTCATTACAAAAATGTGTTGGGATCCCAACCATTTGACTGATCCGAGACACTCGTTTTTCAGCAAGCTCTGGACACAGCAAACACTCTGAAGGTCTCCTCTGTAGAATGTCACTCCCTGAGAGTTGCATACTTCTCCTGGCAGATGCAAGGCATAAGAGGGCCTCAAAACACAGACGCGCACAAACGCTTTCCATTAGAATTCCCAAGAGAGCAAAACATGATGTTCAAGTATCTAGGAATTCCACAGCGCTTATTGGCAAAAGAAAAAACAATTAATTCTGTACCTCTTTTTCTCCCTCTCTCCGATCAGCTCCAGAGGGTAGGGGGCACCCCAAAACAGATTTAGTAAGGAACATGGAGGGACAGGGGGAGAATCTTCCATTGCATAAGGAGAAATTATCGCAATGATGGAATGTTCTATGTTGAATACAACTGCCCCATCCCACAAAAAATGTTATTTGCTTTAATAAACTTTTTTTTTTTTAAAAAAAGACAGCTTTACATTGATTTTCACAATCTTTGCAACACTCTGAACTTCTCTCTATTTTTCCCGATGAGATCAGTCACTGTTGTGGTTAACAGAAATATAAATTGATGAGCTGCTTCCTGGCAGGAGATATTCCCCATCAGATACACTGCACCTCAGGGTGGGGCGACCTCATCTTGAGACACAATGATTTTCAAGAAAAAAACTATAATAATTTATAGTTTTGGCCTGTGTGGCTTTTTAAAAAATCCTCCATGGCTTAGCTATCTGTTTATTTCATTCTCTCGTGTTTCCTGAAGGTTCTAAATGAAGTTCTCCAGTTTTAAAGGGGACCAGAGTTCAAAAGATCTCCTTCCAAAGTCGATATCCAACAATCCTTGTGTGGCCTTTCAGACCACACACAAGCTGTTTTATTGCACGCAAGAGGCAGGCTTCCAGAGGCGGCCAAAGCCAAAACAGGCAATCACAGAATTAACCATAACTGTTAAGTGTAGCTCAGTGCTAGAGGAATGGCTTTATGAGCAGAATGTTGCAGGTTCAATCCCTACCGTCTCCAGGTGGGACGGAGAGGGATCCTTTATCAGAATCCCTGGAAAAGTGCTGCCTCTCACTGCGGTAAGTTTGTGCATTTAATGTTGGCAACTATTATGAGATAAAGGTAAAGGGACCCCTGATCATTAGGTCCAGTCGTGACCTACTCTGGGGTTACGGCGCTCATCTCGCTTATTTGGCCGAGGGAGCCGGCGTACAGCTTCCGGGTCATGTGGCCAGCATGACTAAGCCACTTCTGGCGAACCAGAGCAGCGCACGGAAACGCCATTTACCTTCCTACCAGAGCAGTACCTATTGATCTACTTGCACTTCGACGTGTTTTCAAACTGCTAGGTTGGCAGGAGCAGTGACCGAGCAACGGGAACTCACCCTGTTGTGGGGATTTGAACCGCCCACCTTCTGATTGGCAAGTCCTAGGCTCTGTGGTTTAACCCACAGTGCCACCCTCATATCTGTGTGCAAAAGTCAGAAATTGGGCCTAGCTACCGGAATATTATCAGCAAAAGTTGATATTAGATTATGATTAAACACTGCTTAAATTTCACTTAGCATACAATACACTTTCATAATTAGATTTAAATTATTAGACCAAACAGAGGGGGAACTAGTAAAAACTAGAACCACCTTATAATTCTGAAATCTTTATGTAGCTCCAGCACCACATTGGTAATGTGTGAGTCAGTCTTCAGCACACACTTTTTGAACCACTTTGTTTTCCTTCCCTAGAAAGGATATTTCAGCAGGGAATGTTGAGCAGAGCAGAGTTAAAGTTTATATGAAATTCAGGGGGCATTTCATCACACAACCAGCTTAAATCCAAGAAGCCTAGGTGAATTTAAACAGCACACATTCTCCTGATACCTCCACATCAAGGACTGTTACGTGAACTTCAAAGGAATTTTTAATAAAACCGTAACATCTTTGATCTATATTTATAAAACTGAGCTCAAGTATAAAATGGATCATGTAAAATAGGAAAGCACATATACGAAGGGATTATCACTGGAATGTGTGGATGAGCTGCCTGGAAACTGAGCCAAGAAAGAGCAAACACACACTTTAAAACCAAGGTAACACATTATAGTCCTTCCAACAAGTTTCCCAATCTTCTTTAAGGCCTGATTTAAACATCTATCCAGCCGGGCAGGTGACTGTGGGCACTTTGAAGCTGTTGGTATTTTTGTGGGTGAGATTCAACAGCATACCTGCAAAATCAATTTTGTACAGTTTAAGTAGATTTGGAGCTATTGAACAACAGATCTGCTTTTTCCAATGGATTTTTTTTCAGGCATGGGGGAAAGTGTGGACTAACTACTGTTTGATAGTACGCTGTATAGCCTTCCTGCAAGTAAACAAACAAGGATGAACGCCCAATAAACAGGTCATCTGGAAGTGACCTGCTTAAAGCATAGCCCTAAGAAGGAGGCCATTTATTTGCCTCTTCATGCTATTTGGACCATGCATCTTCACAAGTTTTTTGCTCTACTCAAAAGATGCAGATTGTGTATGCTTAATACAGTGGTACCTCCGGTTATGAACTTAATTAGTTCTGGAGGTCCGTTCTTAAGCCGAAACCGCTCGTAACATCCCGGGGCAAAATTTGCAAATGGGAGCATCTACTTCCGGGTTAGCAGAGCTTGTAACCCGAAGTGTTCACAAGGGGAATGGCATGTAACACGAGGTTCCACTGTATGCTGTCCCTCTTGTCCATGCAAGGGGGATGCCTCTTCAAATAATTTTGGGCGCACCTTTCAGAGTGCTTGGAAGGAAGTTGTGGATTTTGGGGACACACACACAGAGGAACAGCCACCACCATTTCTCAAACAGAAGCTGCTGCTGCTTTGCACACTAGAACCATCAATGACTTCTGTAAATAATGTTGCTGCAAAAAAGGTGACAATAGAAGCATCTGCTGGAGCAAACGGCCTTCCATAAATGGAAGGACCCATTGGAATGAATGCGCCTTTGTCACATTTATACAAGATGCATCCCTTATGTGTCAGAGGTTGTGTGTTCATTGGGAGTTGGGGCTAGCACAGTTCTAAGAAACAGATATATTACACTAAACGCAATCATGCTACAAGTCTTAAAGGGACACAAAGATGCGATGGATCTGGAAGAATTCTTGTGTGTGATGTGCACAGTCAACTGGTTTTTAATCTTGACATTTGAGAAACCATTTGCTAACCACTACACTTGGCCTTTCTATTTTGATCTAGCCTGCCAGATTGTTTATTTCTTCAGAGGTCGCTCTGTGCGAAAGATCAAAGAGCAGCCTTGGAATCTGCATTTCTGCTACCGAGAGAGAAGAGGGATGTCATCATATTAAGAGTTGGTCCTTAGGTGGGCCTCCCTTCTCCCTTGAGGCCCACCTCCTCTTTCTTCAGCGACATACTGAAGTGTTGGGCTGCCTTTGGGAATAGAATTACTAGGAACATTCCCGGTTCATTCATGCTTGCCAACAAAACACAAGCGGGGAGGGAGTTCCTTATGAACGCTGATAAACAAGCGATGGAGTTAACATTCTCTATGGCTGCCCACAATGTGCTTTGATGTTCTGTGTTTGCGAGACAGTAAGGATGGCTCTTGTAGGAGCAGGTGACCACATGAGCCAATGTGCCTGTGGACAGCTGTCCAAACTCTACCAACAACCCTACAACTCATAGGGCAGCACAAGGGGGAGGGAGGTGCAGTGATCTGCAAGATGGGTTGACGGTCTGCTTGCCTTTCGCTAGAGAAGATTTAATGCTACAGCAACAATCGCAGAAGAGGTAGATGAATAGTGAGGTGAAGCTAGGGATGAGTGCACCTGTCAGTTTCAGTTCCTATCGGTTTCTCATTTTTCATTCTTAAGCTCAGTTCTTCAAATTTCCATATCAGTTCTTGGGTGTGAGGTTTTGTGTTCCCTTTGTGTATACAGTACAGTCGTACCTTGGAAGCCGAACGGAATCCATTCTAGAAGTCCCGACTTCCAAAAGGTTTGAAAACCAAAGCACGGTTTCTGATTGGCTGCAGGAAGCCGTGGAAGCCCCATCGAACATTCGGATTCCAAAAATAGTTCGCAAACCGGAAGAGTCACTTACGGGTTTTCAATGTTTGGGAGCCAAAACGTTCGAGAACTAAGCTGTTCAAAGACCAAGGTATAACTTTAGAGTCTTGCCTACACATCTTATTGCCACAACTGTTCTGGATATAGCTACTTTTCTACTTATTTATAAACTGCTTAATTGCCAAAGTGGCTTCTAAGCCATTTATACGATTTCTATAATTGTAGTATAGAGGAACATTTTAGTTCTGTTTGGTTGAGGGATGCCAAACAAATCCAGTGAATGATGACAGGCACATGTACATCAAACATTACATATTCATCAAGAGAACTTTATTAGTGGCTTAGCATGGAGGGCATTTTTTAAAAAATTCTAACAGTCTGACTTCTTCATTAGGCAAATTACATAAGTAAAGAACAATGGGTTCATTGCTTTTAATTTCATTTCATATTTGCCATCTCACAAACTTTTGGTTAACTGGCAGGTGATTTCTGGGTACCTTTTGGTAGGATGAGCCACACTTCTCTGTTACTTTCACTTAGGATATTACTAAATATTCTATGTTTGTACATACTCTTTACCTTTTTGACATTGCTATACGTTGTTCTTAGAAATCTACATACTCTACCTCACAAACATGGCACTATCTTGAATGTGTTGCTCCAGAACATTAGAATGAGGGATCTATTGTAAGCAAAGGTCTCAAGCAAATGTTCTGTCCGATGTATGCAGATTCTCAGCACAGAAGGCCTGCAAATTTGTTACTGATGTAGCGAGCTACACCAGTATCACAACGGTCCCAAATTCTTTTTTCCTTTTTTTTTTAATCCTTAGCCTTCGCTATAGAGAGCTCTTTATATTTAATCTCCATCAAGAGATTACAGTAACGAAAGCAAAGGCTTAACTCTAAATCCATTTTTCTAAATAACAAATCTTGTTTGTAGAAACGGAATACTAACACATTTTCATTGTGATACTGATTTATGTTGCCTGTAAAACAAAAATCAAAACCAAACAGAAATTGGACTTTGAGTCAAGGAAATAGCTGGATGACAAGGAAAAAGAGTGCAAAAGCACTCAGAATTTGCCACCTCTTTCTTAGGTAGCAAATGTGGGGTGACTTTTTTGTGTGTGTGGGTGGGGAGGGGTGACTTAATTGGTTCATCTGATTTCCGGTGAGAGTTGCCCACCGTAGTAAGATTGCCTTTTCCTACATCTTAAAATACGCTCTCTGTGAGGGTGCTGGTCATGATAAGTTCCATCTCTCCACCCACTGCCATTTGAACCTTAAACCTCAGTGAACAGAATATGAGATCCAGTCCTGGCATGAGTGGAGAGAGGTCTGCTGTTGCCATTCTCACAGCCAGTGGCTTTAAAAATAAAGAAAAGACGACTATATCCCCACTAGATTAAGCATTCCCCACCGAAACTAGATAAATCTGTCATCCCCCTCAATCCTGTCACAGGCTTTTTTAGGGCGAGTAGGAGGAAAACTGGCCACATACATCCCAGCCCTAAGCAATATGAAAAATCAAAAAGAAATATCTCCCACTCTGTGCAAAACAGCGAAGAAAATTCCTTCTTTAAAAAAAGTTTTACTTTCCCCCAAAAGTAAAATCCCTTTAATTAGAAGACTTGACACTACAAATACACTTAAAAAACATACGCATGGTCATGCTTCACCTTAGCCAATTTGAAGGTGGCTCTTTCAGAATTTTATAATCCACCATAAGATCTGGCTATGAGAAACTTCTTAAAACTTCCAGTATATGTCACACAGATTGCTTAATTCTTTACTAAAGAACACTAAATGTCTTGGGGGCAATATACCCAGTCACCAAACAACTTTTAATTCCCACTGATTTCAGTGTGAGAATTAAGCACATCCATATCTGCAACAAGCCTGCTTCCAAACTCTAGTAAATCAAGGGAAAGACATTCATTTCCCAGCCGCTATATTGACAACTGTAGTAGTAAAACAGATGTTTTTCATTGTTATTGGCAGTGTAAATAAGAATGAAGGCTACAACAGGTTTCTGTCCTTGCCCTGAAAATGTCCATCACAAAGCATGCTGATGGGGATAATTATTAATGAAATGCATTTTAAAAACAACAACAAGGAGGAAGCCTAAATTTCTAAATGAGAAGGCACTGAAGCAGTTATTAAGCTTAATTAATTGGAGATGCTTTCAGTTAGGGCCATCACAAAAATATCATCTGATGAAGGCTAGTTATGAGTAGCTTTAAAAATGGCTTTCCCAAACGTTTGTCAGCTTCCCAGTGTAAGCAGCTCGTTTTCTACTTTCACCAAGCAGAAAATAAAAACAAAACAACAGTGAGGCTTCTAAAGACTGGGCAGTTTTTGTGGACTGGGCACTGGTGAATAAAGTACTATCGTCCATTAGTGATTAAAGAAGAGCTTAGTAAAATTGTTATTCTCCTCTGCTTCCAAGACCTCCAACAATGTTGTCAATTGTTTTATAACTAGTAATCCACCCAGCACTAAATTCTCATGTGTGGGTGTCTTGTTTTTGTTTCCTTAAAAAAAGAAAAACAAAAAAACCCCTTTCAGTTCAATTTCAAACCACAGAGTGATCATTACTACACACTCCGGCCAAGATGGTGTGGTTGAGCGAAGAAGCAGATCGGTCAGAGCCTTCTGTTGGGCCGTTGGCATTTTCGTTCCGCTGACAGCAAAGGATCTGTTTGAAGGTCGCGCTCATTTCCTTGTCCCGGTAAGAGTAGATGATGGGGTTCATGGCAGAGTTGAATTCAGCAAGTAACAAGAAGAATTTTTCATATGCCAGGACATTGCACTGGGGGCAGCAAACATCGAGGAGCAACAAGACTAATCCTGGAGTCCAGCAGATTATAAAAGCACCTGGAATGAAGAGGGAGAAATAATATATATGAATATCTCACGAGTAAGACTATGGGCTAAATTGAACACCTCAAGCATAGACAGAAGATTATTATATCTGATTAACTGCCTTTATAAAGACACTGTGCTGAAAGTGTGTTGCTCTACAAATGGCCAACTTGCAGGATCTGTACCAGCCACAAAGGGAGTCAAGCAAGGATGCATTTTAGCTCCGGTGCTCTTTAAGCTACACATAAGCAACATGGTCCAGTGTCTAACATCTCCAGAGTTCCATGCCCCTAAACTGGCCTCAGAACCAATCTCTGTACTGTTATATGCTGATGATGCAGTTTTCTTATCCCAAACAAAAATAGGCCTAAAAAGATTGATAAGAGAATCCTCAGGGTATTGCCAGAGAGAACACCTGGTCGTAAACCAAAGTTATGGTTCTCTCAATAAAATATAGGCCCCACAGTTGGCGTATGGACAATCAGCCAATCAAACAGGTCAAAGCTTTCAAATATTTGGGCCTTATCTTCCAGTCCACTGGGTCATGGGGAGCACACCTTTTCTGCATATATTGTAATGTTTTACTGTTGCTATGGCCATTGACTAATGCGAGTAAAGTTTTATCTGTCTATCTATCTATCTGTCTGTCTATACACATATTTTGCACACATTCACCACATTTTAAATATTATGCCTTTCCTTCAAGGCGCTCAATGCCACGCATGGTATTCAACAGGCCTACTCTGAGTCAAGACCAGTTAATCCTCAGCTTTGTGTGGTAAGCTAGGCTGAGATATTTATTAGCACAGAGTGCTTCAGGACTAAGTAGGGATTTGAATCTAAGTCTGTGGTAAGAATCCAGTACCTTGGTGCTGCCCAGGTATTTTTAGAAGCGAAAAATAAATAAATAATACTACGGTTTTTAAATGGACAGTGTAATTTATAAGTTTGGACCTATCATGCCAAAAATTGGCTGAAGCCACACCAAAGTCATCTTTGGGTCTGTCATTTTGATTCAAAATGGTGGCCAGCATCCCAAAGTTGTCGAAGACCTCCCCCCACCCCCATTGGGAACTCTCATTCCAAATTTGGCGGTGGTACCTCAAGAAGTGGCTAAACCTACAGAGAACAGACAGACAAACCATATTCCAAAATGTTTAAAAGATTCCTGCATTCCAGGGACTTAGATGGCCCTCATGGTATATAGTCCAACTCTAAAATTCAAATATGATTTCGAATATTTCAACACATGCCTGAAAAGCAAGAGCTGCAACCATCTTGAAATGAAATCCATATGTAAATAAGATGTTTGAAAGAATACAGCATGCTGGGCCAAAAATATGAAAAGGATCAAAATGGTTGTCTTGGTCCTCAGTGGATCACCTCTCAGCATGGAGATGCTGGAGAACAAGGCTCTATACTGCAGGTTAATTCCCACAGAAGCCTTAAAACAGAGGTATTCAAGCAGTTCAATTGCCAGGGGCCCATTGCCATGACAGATCCCATTGCTGACAGTCCATTGGCATACATAGCTGTCCTCTTCCCCAAAGGTAGGTTAGGCTGAGAGTGAGTGACTGGCCCAAGCCCACCTAGTGAGCTTCATGGCTGAATGGCGACTGGAACCATGGTCTTCCAGGTCTTATGGTGTCACGGTCCGGTTCATGGGTGATCAAAGTCCTGGCAGGGGACATCAGGACCGGGGGCAAGATGGCAGGGTCGGAGCAGGAATGGGGTTCCAGAAGCCAGGAGTCAGAGAGTCAGGAAACAATGAGTCACAAAGTCAAGGGTCCGAGGATCAAGAAGCAAGGCAGGGAACATGTTGCTGTGGCAAAGAGCCGAAGGGAAAATGCTGACCTTATATCCCTTCCTGGCTCTTGCCACCAGGTGCTGTGAGCTACCAATCGGCCTCACCTGTGAGGCCGCGCCTTGCCTCTTCAGAACAAACTTAGGAAGGCCCCAGTCCTGCAAAGTCCTACTGGTCACAGGGCCTGGCTCCTGCACGCACACCTGACATATGGTGACATTCCAACTACAACATCACATTGATCTGACGCTACTTAGAGTGTTGCTGCTGCCACAGCCAAGTAAATCCTCCAGGACCTTCTGATAGATGAGGAGGCTTTCTCGAGAGCACAATGCCTAGGGACCACTCAAACCTGGAACTGGTCCCGGTTCCCAGAATAAGAACAGCTCCATGAAGAGCAGCTCTGTAAACCAAACAGACTGAAAGACTGGTTTTCCATTGTTATGTTTCTTCCCCTGCAATGTGCAAATATATGGTATGGCATGACTCACTTTGCATGACACGACAGCTAGATTCAACATGCCTGGCCACTGCTGTGGACAAACTAAGACCTGATTTAAATGTTGCACTAGGGATGCGAGAAAAACCCATGTGAGGTTTTATGCAAGTTGCTATCTCACTTAAATCGGGTTATATCACTCATGCATGCAGCTTTACTACATTATGGATCGACAATCTCTATAGGTGTTCAATACATGGTGACTGTGGTCTGGGTCAGTTGAAACATGAAGCAGCAGGTAGAATGCCGTTAAGTGTCTTGTTTTCTTTTGGTTTTGTTTTACATTTCCAGTGTCACCTTTTAATCAGGCCTAAGCATGTGCTCTGGAACGTGGGTGGTGCTGTGGGTTAAACCACAGAGCCTAGGACTTGCTGATCAGAAGGTCGGCAGTTCGAATCCCCATGACGGGGTGAGCTCCTGTTGCTTGGTCCCTGCTCCTGGCAACCTAGCAGTTCGAAAGCACGTCAAAGTGCAAGTAGATAAATAGGTACCACTCCAGCGGGAAGGTAAACAGCATTTCTGTGCGCTGCTCTGGTTCGCCAGAAGCAGCTCAGTCATGCTGGCCACATGACCCAGAAGCTGTACGCCGGCTCCCTTGGCCAATAAAGCGAGATGAGCATCACAACCCCAGAGTCGGTCACTGCTGGACCTAATGGTCAGGGGTCCCTTTACCTTTACCTTAAGTATGTGCTCCAGACAGAACATAGTAGAGGTTCTTTTGCTTACAATATGCAAAGAGTTCTCCAAGGATATGAAATCTGAAATCCAAAAGCTCAAAACTATCCCGCTTCAACTCTTGTACTAATTGCAATGGGACAATATTCTTATTTCAAATGACAGGGTAAGAGTCTGTTTGAAAAGTTATCCAACAAACAGCTGAAGTATCTCTCAAGCAGGACACATTTTATTTTTCTTATGGGGTAGGATTATCTGGTGACACAGGAATGCGCCTGCCCTTTCCAAATCGCACACCATGGGGAGTCTACTATTCTAGGCTACTCCCAGTTCCAAAATATTTCATCTCTTATCCCTGAACATGAAAAGAGGATCAGCATTTTTCATGAACCAAAAAAGGATTCTTATTTTTTTGTTTCGCTTGGAGAAGGAATCAATGAGGCAAAACTAGAAGGAATGAACAGATGGTGCCAAGGTAATAAAAACCTTAAAGGTGAGCATGGCAGAAGGGAAGTTATTTCAAGGCTTTGATAAAAAAAGAGAGGGGGGGGGAAGCATTCGAAAGGGCTCAGTTACTCCTACATAATTTATACCTCCTGGCTTCTGGGCCTGTCTTATCCTTGTAATCCAAAGGAATCTTGTTTTTATCATCATTGCTTCCAGATTCCTAAACAAGGGATAAAAAGGCATGGGAAGAATGTTTGCAAATCCAAAGTTGTGGACCAATTAGCTTCATCCGTGGAGAGAAGCAATGAAGTCTAATGGGCATTGCTGAGTTGGGGCTGGCGGGATCCCTATGTGGGCTTGAGAAGATGGATGGGATAACAATTGGATTGATACGTGTAAAATAAAATAGGTTACCTAATTCATTCATCACCTGCTCAAGACTGCCTGTCAAGTAGCTCTGGCCTACTGTGGGCTCGCCAGTTCTTTGAACATATGTTGCAGCAATTAAAAAGGACCTCTTTATACTCTGACTGCAGTTGGGTTGCGCCTAACCCACAGGTCAAGGCAAAGTCGTGTGAAATTGACCCTAATGACCAGTCACCCAGAGCGAGGGGGGAATATGCCTGAAGCTTTTCCACAAATCCAACTTGGGAGTTTCTTCTCCATGTTTCAAACTAACATTTATTTCCGTCACATGTTTTGGGACAGGAGTGATGCTCAAAAATACCTATCAGCATGCTTAGCATAAAAAAAGAAATACGGAGAAGCCAGGAACATTGTATTAAGAGGACGGTTTTTGCACAAAATAAGCTTCTGGGAATATCCCTCTGCTGTGCCATTATTTTCTGCACAAACCATATCACATTATATTCTAAGGTTCACAGTATAGCTTAGGCAAGACCACTCACATCTGAGCTGTGCTAAGTAACAGGCTTCAC
The DNA here is from genome assembly GCA_034642415.1 of Podarcis siculus. Lineage (NCBI taxonomy): Eukaryota > Metazoa > Chordata > Lepidosauria > Squamata > Lacertidae > Podarcis > Podarcis siculus. The sequence goes on along the minus strand of JAXCMG010000131.1, from coordinate 80,528 downwards.
ACATATAGTGGTACCTTGGTCCTCAAACTTAATCCGTTCCAGGAGTCCGTTCAACTCCTGAAACCGTTCGAAAACCAAGACACAGCTGATTGGCTGCAGGAGCTTCCTGCACTCAATCGGAAGCAGCGTCGGACATTCGGGTTCTGAAAAATGTTTGCAAACTAGAACACTCACTTCTGGGTTTGTGGCATTTGGGAGCCTATTTGTTCGGGAGCCAAGCCTTTCAAGTACCAAGGTACCACTGTACATGTAATGATTTTTATTTTTAAAAAGAACCCATTAACACAGTCTTCTTTTATGGAGCAAAAAGCCATAGTTCTTAGGGTGCCACGTAGAATGGAATTTATATTTCAGTATCAATTGGGGAAAACTGAAAGCACTTCAAATGCTAGGGCTGGATTTCTTAATGACGCAGGCAAAGTAAGTTTTCATTCTTCAGTTAACAAACTGAACTGCTTAGATAAACAGAGGAACTTTAAAGAGGACAGAAGTATTTGAGTTAGGACAGTCAGGATTTTCAATGGTATCTAAAACTAGAAAGATAATGTGAAACTAATGTTATGAATGAGGCCCAGCTGTTGTCAAGACAATTTGAAGCATTTACCCACTACAAAAGTTATAATGCAGTCCCCATGGAATCCCATCCCTGCCAAAACTCTGACACTAACAGGAAGTGTTTGTGTCTTTATCATCTTTTATCAGTTAAACAACTTCTCTGCTATGCTGCTTCAGTGCAAATGCTATTTAAAAAGTCTGAGATATGGCATTAAAGCATATGAGGCATTTGGCTAGTGTTGGTGCCTATAGATTATGACACAAGTTTTAATTTGATGCTCTATGAGCAGCCAACTGGGGTTAGAAGGGGACTATTCTGCTGTTTTCAATTTCTGCTGGCAATGTGACTATACTCCTTAAATACACCAGAATAGGAGATATAGTTAATGTAGAGCAATCTCAAATTAAAGAACATCAGGAATAGTGGTGAGCTGGAAAGAGAGGGTTGAGTTTCACAAAAAAAATTCCCCTTCCTCAGCTATTTTTGTGTGAAAGTGTTAATGGGGTTTACTAAAGCAACTGGGCTGCCCCTCTTTGTCTTCCTTGGTTTCATCGGTGATGGGCCAATACATTTGGGCAAAGAACTAAGGCATCTCAACTTCGCCCTGTTGAGAAGGCAACCGACACATTGCCATGTCCCTGCCCCATTCTGATGATGATCATTACATTTATATCCCATGTTTCTCCAAGCAACTCAATGTGGTGTACATAGGCTAACAATAACCATTTAAGTAGGTCAGGAGAGAAATTCAATTTAGTTTCATTTAAAGGTGAATCCAGCTACCTTGCACTTTCTGAAGCAATACATGAACTGAAACACAGGTCTTAGTATAACCACTACACACCACACGCGGTGGCGCTCTGGTTTAAACCACTGAGTGGCTTGCTGATCAGAAGGTCGGCGGGTCGAATCCCGGTGACGGGGTGAGCTCTCGCTGCTCTGTCCCAGCTCCTGCCAACCTAGCAGTTCAAAAGCACACCAGTGCAAGTAGATAAATAGGTACCACTGTGGCAGGAAGGTAACCGATGCTTCCATGTGCTCTGGTTTCCGTCACAGTGTTCCATTGCGCCAGAAGCGGTTTAGTCCTGCTGGCCACATGACCCGGAAAACTGCCTGTGGACAAATGCCGGCTCCCTTGGCCTGAAAGCGAGATGAGCGCTGCAACCCCAGTTGTGTAATGAGGGAAACGGCACCAGGTGGCAGCACAGAGGGAAATCACAATAACGGGAAACAGCCATAGAAAAAGAATATTGGGGTTTTTTGGGGGGGTAGAATAAGACTGAAATCCTACGTGCACTTACTATTTAAAGAAGTGTGACTTAATTCCAGGTGGGTATGTATAGAGTTGTACTACATGTCTTATTAAACTGAGTGAGGCTCATCTCTGAATAAGGTTCCTTTAAGGTTGTCTCAGTTCTGGGAGGGGAAATGGCGGAGGTCAGGATAAGCTGGAAGTTCCAAGGTTTTAGTTTGCCACACAACACAATAGACCCTAGCTGTTACTCTTAGCCATGTGTTTTTGTGTAACTCAATGTACTTATTGCTCTAGAAGCTCCTCCAGTATAATGGAAGTTTGGTTGCTTCCAGATGGGTGCTTATTGTTTGATCGGTGCTCCTCATGCATGGAAATTCCCCACAGCTTCCATATGTTGGCATCAAACTGGTAGTCTGTATTTCCCCCTCACTTAATCCTGATGGGCCCTTTCCACAGAAAATACAACCAGTTATTTTAAAAGGGAACCTGTTGCCAAAAACCCATTTACAACATCTGTACGGTCCTTCTACAGCAGGCATCCCCAAACTCGGCCGTCCAGATGTTTTGGGACTACAACTCCCATCATCCCTAGCTAACAGGACCAGTGGTCAGGGATGATGGGAATTGTAGTCCCAAAACATCTGGAGGGCCGAGTTTGGGGATGCCTGTTCTACAGTATTAAGTTGCAAGCATCCTTGGTGCTGGCAACCCATACATCTGGATACTCTTGCTAATTCATTTAAAATGTTGAGACATAAGGGATTTTGCGTGAGTGAAAGCAGTTGCACTGGGTGATCTTCCAGCTTTCTGAGATACTACTACCTGAAAAATGTGGCTGTTGAAAAACGAGCATGAGGAAATTCGTGAAGCACTTTCTGTCTTTGGCACGAACCAAAGTACTGCCACTCATTAGGCATTGGCCAAAATAAAGGCAGGCTAATTAAGGGATGCAGATTACAGGCCTGGGAGCAGAAGAAATTCAGGGAGCCATTCATCGCTTCTGAGCTACAGTGTTGAACTGGGTCCATTAATTTACTGATAGCTGAATCAAACAATGCTCGGCGGTCCCACATTTCTAAGCACTGTTTTGGAAAGCACCACATCCCTTTAAAACCCCAACATCTAAAAGGGTTGCCATCTAAAGCTGCTCCTTAACGCACTGATGGAGCTGACATTTTCCCACAGCAAACAACAATGGTCTAAAAAGGTTGTGCTATCTTCAGAAAAATGGCAAGCAACCCTCTTTTTTAAAAAAAAACATTCCCCAGATGAAAACATGTAACTTAGGCAAGCTGAATAGCTTAACCACCTTTCAGGATTTAATCCAAATACATTCAAAACACTACAAAACACTTGCCAATTTTGCTTTAAGGACAGTAAATACACCACCTCTGTGAATGCAGAGGTATTTTTGAAATTGGGGCCACTGCTGGAGGAATCTCCGTGGCAATGAAGCAGCAACACAACCATGTTATTGCAAGATCTATGGCTCACCACCAGAGGTCACCTGAAGCACAAAGTGAAAGTCAGAAATAATTGGCTCAAAGGCACTATTCACATTTGACTTCTCAAGTGTGTGATAAATATAACTAAGAACTTTGTAATTTCTCTAGTTTATCCATCACAGGGCAGGGGGCTACTTTTAAAAATGTTAAGTATTATATTTGCTACTATTTTTTAAAATCCATCTTGAAGTTCAGCAATATATACCGGTATATATTATTATTACTATTACAGATTCCTTATTGGTGCTGCCTGGGAACTTGACCCGAGGGCAAAATTCAAAAGCAAGTCCTTTTGAGTAATCTCCATGCTACTGATGGGGATGCCCTTGTTTTCATTTGCAGCAGTGAACCTCTGGGTAGATTTGAATCCAAGCGGCAAACCCCAAACTATACGGCAGCCTGCGCACTGGAACAAATCAAAACCACCTTTCTTGCTTTTATGCTTTTAAAAATATAGGCCTGCCAACATTTCCCTGTGTTGTTGAAGTATCGTATTTTACTAATGCTTTCATGTCATATTGACATTCAATCCAAAGCACATATTGGCCTATATTTAGAGCCAGCTCTTTCTTAGCTTTAATATAAGGACTCAGTACTGTACCACAAAGGTTGGACTCCAGCTCTCATCAGGCCCCCAACCAGCATGACCAATAGTCAAGGATGCTGGGAGCTGTAGCCCATAAGCACTTGGAAACATTCCCCACTCCAGCCATATAAGAACAGTGTTAGCAGTCGGCCAAGGATGCGACTCAAGAGCTAAGGGGTTGGACAGGTTGGATCCCACCAAGGGTGGAAGTCCAGGGGGGGGGCACACAAATCGTGCCTCTCTGGCTCTCGGAGTGGCTAGGAGCCCACTTGCCTGCTCTCTGGGCTGCTCCTTCGCTGCTCTGGGCAGCCGAGAGAGGTGCGTAGGCTCCTTTGTCCGCCTTGGCGGAGGAATCCGGTTGCTGGCGTGGGCCATTACAGCAGCCTTGCGGGGCCCCCTCCCCAGTCAACCACTGGTGTTATCAAAAGTATGGCTGGAGCACCCAGTGAGCCTGGGATGGAGAGAGCAGGTGAGAGCTGAAGGATGAGGAAAAAGAAAGGGAAGGAGGGAAGGCAGTGAGTGGAGGGATGGATGGAGGCAGGCAGGCAAGCCGACCAACAGTGTAGGAGGAGTGGAGGCAGAGTAGGACAGACCTGACCCCAACGGCAGAGTGCAAAAGGCAACAAAAAGCAAACTTTTTGAGTTTCTGGTCCATGGCCTCTCCCATAATTGTTATAGGAAGCTGCCTTATAACAAGTCAGCCCATTGGTCCATGTGCTCAGTATTGTCAACACTGACTGGTGATGACTGCCTCCTCCCAGGTTTGAGACAGGGTATTCTCAGCCCTACCTATAGATGCTGAGGGTTGAATCTGGGTTCTTCTGTATGCAAACCAGGTACTTTGCCAGTGAGTTTTGGCTCAGTAATTTCTATTAGTAGTTTCAACAGCACTTTTCATTCAGTGTTAGAGCTCAGATACTCAACGAATAACTCTGAGGCCACATTAACTTTATACTGACCTCTGTTGGTAGGCACGCCTTTGCAAACACCCTAAATTGAGTTCTAATTAATATTTTCTGCAAGGAGGAGGAATATATCAGAAAAGAATAATATCTCCTTTAAGAATGTATGGGTTCAGTGGTGACCCTGCAGTAGTTTTCATTATTCGAAAGCCTTTATTCAGTCTCTGTTCTAGAAACAGTCCATTCTGGAAGCATCTCTCAGTTTACAACTCATTTTTTGATATTTTGATATATATTTTTAAAGAGGGGTTTAAGTGGGTCAAGTACAGCCTGTGAGCCCCAACGCACTCCTTAGCATTCCAGAGTTACTATGGAAGTTTTCCACTAAAGAGAGGGGATTTTAAATGTAAGAGCAGCCATGCCATGTGGAAAAGCAATGGAGGCTCCTAATGCTTGGTTGAGCTGAAATAACAAGCACTGTTGATGAAAAACCCAGCTAAAAAGAAATTAAATAGTTCTTCTCTATTCAGCAGCCATCCACTCAAGAATGTCTTTTCTCCAGCTTCAGGTTTTGCCTAACTCAGTAAAATCTTCTGGAGCTGTGCTATATCTCAGAGATGGTGGTTAAGTAAATAATAATAGTACTACTATTAATAATAATAATAGGCAGATGAGTGCAAAAAGAATTCACCCTAAATGGGGGGGGAGCAGCATGGGGGGGGAGTATAGTGCACAAAGGCCAAAAAATACAGCCACCAAGGAATCTTGCTGCAGCTTACACATCTGTTTCTATCATTAGAATTGTAGCTGCCACTCATAGAACAATAATTTTTATGTCCTTATGGGTTTGCCTGCAATTCAGATGGCAAATATAATAAGAAACACTGAAACAATAACATGAGGTCATGAATTAACCGTTCAGGGGCTGACTCAAGATTTGCTAAGACTTTAGAATGTTGCTTTAGCACACTCTCAGTTGCTTGGCACTGATGATACCCGTGAAAATAGTATGCAGATGTATGTTAATGATGTGTACCTAAGCTTACAATTCAGCCGCGCCCTCTTTATTTTTGATATGGCTCTTCTGCCTAGAATTCCCACAATGGAACTGAGGAGTCTTCCCACACCGTTAGTTATCGACTCTGGTCCAGACTTCTATCATTGCTGCACTTCTATACTGCACCTATGGCATTTTCTGAAAGCTCTTAATTTTATTTGGGGGGGAAATACACTTCTTTCCTTGATGCATCCTCAGCTGTTGTAAACCTTGTGTCAACTGCTCCATGGGAAAGTTCCATAGGCTCTCTATTGCTGGAGGAACCTTGTTTCAGAAGAGCATGAGATGTCAACTGTCCATGGTTCCTTGGACAATTTTGAATGACAGATCATGTGAGAATGAGCTGGTGTGGCTATCCAAAGATTATTAGATCTTCTTGGCCCTTTAGTTTTGTTTCGTTTCACAGCTTGTCACCACATCTTTCTCTTTTTTTATGAGTAGCAATGCTACAGAGCCTTCGTCACCTCTGAAAGACAGCTGCTTTCCTATGGTTCCATTAACACACAGTATTATCTTTATTTTTTAAAGCCAACAAAGCATCACACTGCCAGATAACACAGAATGCTCATGTCATGACCTAACCTTCCCTCACTCCAGTCAAATATTCACTTTAGCAATATACCACCTTTTAAAAATTTAAAGTAAATAAGAGTTGAAGGCGGACAGGAAAACATAAGCAGGAACTCGATCAGTTCTGACATATTCACTGTTAAGTTGTGGGTGAACATATCAGACGACACAGCGATTCTTCAAACAGCTCTTCTTTATTCACAGGCCAGAACAGAACTGAACTGAGGAGTTCAGTCAGCCTGCTTATATAGAGCTCCAGAACTACATAACTGTAGCAACTTTCTAAAACTATCCAATCACTGAGCGTCACTTTCGAGCCTTCATTTGCATGCAAACTATCCAATCACTGAACATCACTTTCGATCCTTCATTTGCATAACTATCTACAGTATCCCCCTGCTGGCCCAGGGTGAGAACTTCAGTACATAACATTCACAATTCGTAAGTGGGGTGCCACAGGGATCTATCCTGGGCCCGTTGTTGTCCAATGTCTTTGAAAATGACTTGGATCAAGGAATTGAGGGGGTGCTCATCCAATTTACAGATGACACCAAACTGAGAGGGTTGGCTAATGCCGCAGATGACAGAATCGGAATTAATGATGGCCTTAACTGATTGGGGAACTGGACCAAAACAAACCAAATGGATTTCAATATGGACAAATGTAAGGTTCTACACTTAGGCAGGAATAACCAGCTGCAGAAACAGAAGATGGGAGGACACCTGGCTTGCCAGGGGTACATGTGAGAAGGATCTAGGGGTCTTGATAGACCACAAGCTTAACGTGAGTCAATGGAGTGTTGTAGCAGCAAAAAAGGCTAATGCTATTCCAGGAGGACCTTTGTGAAAGTAAGAGCTGTTTGACAGTGGAACAGATTCCCTCATAAAGTGGTGGACTCTTTCACTGGAGGTTTCAGGCAGATGTTGGATCTGTCATGGATGCTTTAGTTGAGATTCCTGCATTGCAGGGGGTTGGACTAGATAACCCTCAGGATCCCTTCCAACTTCACAATTCTACAGTTCTATGGCCGTTGCCGTCAGTAATCAGGAAGGGTTGACAAAACAGAAACAGACATCCAAACTTAAAGCTGCTGTAGTGCTTTCCACTACAGCAGCAGCACCTCTTGAAACTCTCCCCCCCTTTTTTTTTATAAAGAGCAATTCACTGAACAGGTTTCCATGACCTCATATAGATACTTTACTGAAAATAACTACCTTCCACTTATGTCACTAATCCTCATTGAAGCTATGAAAATGTAGCATTTCCTTGAGCTGTACAGCAAACAGATAGTAAGGCCTGCATGGTGAAATGTCAGTTTCAGTCTGCTATGACAGCAAAGGGTTCTTGCTTGCGGGGGGAGGTTGGAAGTGGGAAATGGTCAAAACTCCAGCATGCCTTGTTAAACTCTTTCCTATTGGAATTGCTCTTAGCTGTATGTGTTGCACTGCTGGAATTACTGGGTCATCGAAAACAAAGCTTTCTTTTTGTGGAGGAATGCAATAATGAAGGTGTACCTGCACCATATTCAACACCTTAACTTGTAGCTTGTCAGGAATAAAGCTGCTTGTACTACTTTTCTCCTGCCAACCTAGCAGTTTGAAAGCACGTCAAAGTGCAAGTAGATAAATAGGTACCACTCCAGCGGGAAGGTAAATGGTGTTTCCATGTGCTGCTCTGGTTTGCCAGAAGCGGCTTAGTCATGCTGGCCACATGACCCCGAAGCTGTACGCCGGCTCCTTCAGCCAATAAAGCGAGATGAGCGCCGCAACCCCAGAGTCGGTCACGACTGGACCTAATGGTCAGGGGTCCCTTTACCTTTACTTACTATACTTTTGGGCCAAAAAAGTAATTTTCTATAGCTTTGCATTGAATTAATTATTACTGTAAATCTCCTGTAAAGGTAAAGGGACCCCTGACCATTAGGTCTAGTCGCGGACGACTCTGGGGTTGCGGCGCTCATCTCGCTCTATAGGCCGAGGAAGTTGGCGTTTGTCCGCAGACAGCTTCCGGGTCATGTGGCCAGCATGACTAAGCCGCTTATGGTGAACCAGAGCAGCGCACAGAAATGCCGTTTACTTTCCCGCCAGAGCGGTACCTATTTATCTACTTGCGTTTTGACGTGCTTTCGAACTGCTAGGTGGGCAGGAGCTGGGACCGAGCAATGGGAGCTCACCCCATCGCAGGAATTCTAAGCGTCAACCTTCTGATCAGCAAGCCCTAGGCTCTGTGGTTTAGACCACAGTGCCACCCGTGTCCCTTTACCTTCTTTTAATTGTTTTTTCCTTTACAAATATCAACATTAGCACTCATCACATTTTAAAATGGGCAATTTTTATAATATTTCTCCTAGTAGCAACAGATATGGATTAACTGGATCTTGTACTTCATTGTTCCAACAAATGATAACCAAACTCAATTTTTTTCTACAAATATTGTCATTCATTTTGCCTTCTTTTTCTCTAATTGTGCCTGTCAGCTTGACTATATATAGACAATTTCCCATACCTTAGAAATCCAAATGTCTCTAGATGGTGGTTTAGGGTTTTCCCCATGTTTTGACAAATTAGCATTCTAGCTGACATTAATAAATAAGACCACCTTTTCAAAATCTTCCTCTGATGTAGTAGCTCTAAGATAACCAAACAAAATGCCAACTTGATCCCATAACCAAGGATATTTCTTATTTCTTGTAAAGCAGCTTGCCAAAAGGTCTTAATTATGGGACATTCCCATAACACATGATCTGTACTGGACGCTTTACATCTCCAACAATGATCAGTCGAAGTTGGATAAATTCTATTCAGTCTGGCTGGTATTAAATCCCACTGAGTGATGGTTTTACTAAGAAAAATCCTAAAGATTCTTACAGAAGGTAAATCATGGAGTATTTTTCCATATCCATTTTTCTACTGGTATGATTCTTAGAATGTCTGCCTTCCATTTTGCCTGGTAACTGTCACTAAGCGTTTCTGATTCCGCAATGATTTTACAAATCTGTGCTAAAGTTCCTGGCAACTGATTTACACTTGTAATTAACAGTTCAAAAATTGTATAATTTATTACTAATCTGTATCTTCTTTTTAAGTTATTTAACATATGCTTTACTTGTAAATACTGGAGAAAACCAGCTGTTCTATTTGGTGGCATTTTGACTAATCAATCTTTCATGGAGGTTCTTTGTTTGACCAGCCTACTTTGCTTTCAGTTTCACAAGTGATTTCAAACTAAACTATTAGGTGAATTATTGTTAACAATAATGATGATCAGGCAGCAATGAAAACAGGTAATATAAAATATAGGAGGAGACTAGGATACATGCTTTTTAACAGAACATGTGGGTATAAAACGAAGCTATTGTGCAAAGGAAGAAACCATCCTCCTTTCTCTCTCACTCACACACTTCAAAGTACTTGGAATACCCACTCTTAACAGGCATTCTTTCACCGCAGCTGTGCAAACAATGATCTGCTCCATTGGCCATTCAAAAACCCTTACAAAACCCAGTTATCTTCCAAAATCTCTAGGAACACCAACGCTGCTGTGTCAGAGGTCCTCTTGGGAGCCAAATTCAATAAGGTGAATCTTTTATTAAAGACAGTGGTCCCTGTCTAAGCCAATGTGCACATATATAAAAGGTAAAGGTACCCCTACCCGTACGGGCCAGTCTTGACAGACTCTAGGGTTGTGTGCCCATCTCACTTAAGAGGCCGGGGGCCAGCGCTGTCCGGAGACACTTCCGGGTCACGTGGCCAGCGTGACAAAGCTGCATCTGGCGAGCCAGCGCAGCACACGGAAATGCCGTTTACCTTCCCGCCAGTAAGCGGTCCCTATTTATCTACTTGCACCTGGAGGTGCTTTCGAACTGCTAGGTTGGCAGGTGCTGGGACCAAGCAACGGGAGCGCACCCCGCCGCGGGGATTCGAACCGCCGACCTTTCGATCGGCAAGCCCTAGGCGCTGAGGCTTTTACCCACAGCGCCACCCACGTCCCTGCACATATATATGTCTGTACAAAATTTATTCATGCGGCGCATTATTGTAATTGACTCAGTATTCATCTCATAATTTAAGTCGCTGTGTACAATTATTTATGGTGCGAAGCGCGTAGACAGAGACTCCCTCTCCCTTTCTTGCAGTACTGAACCTCAGATCGTCCACTGGAGCTGAAGAGTGATGAGATTCAGGACAGACAAAAGGCAGCATGCAGCCAAACTACAGAATTCAGTACCACAGGATGTGGTGGTGACTTGCTCATGCAAAGTAAAGCAGGAGAAGGCTATCAATGGTTAATAGGATCAGAGGCAGCTTGCCTCAGTTACAAGCTGTTGGGAGACAACAATATGAGTGATGGCTATTGCCGATATGCCTTGCTTTTACCTTGTGTGGGGGAGAGGAGGTGTGGCCATCACCTGCCCCTCCATGCTTAAGGGTATTCCACTAAAGGAATCCTGGGGTGTTGATCTAGTCTGAAGCCCTGCTGGGGGGCTAAGGCCTTGACACGACCCTGACGGGAACACCAGGGGGAGCTTGAGTTGGTTCGCATCGACAGGCCCCCCCCCCACCGGTGGCTTACTCTTACTGGGACTTCCTGCACAATGGGCAGGAGTCAGATATACTCAGGTCCAATCAATGCCTAAGCCAATACCGCTCACATTCTGTAATTTCAATACAGTGGTACCTCAGGTTAAGTACTTAATTTGTTCCGGAGGTCCATACTTAACCTGAAACTGTTCTTAACCTGAAGCACCACTTTAGCTAATGGGGCCTCCTGCTGCCGCCGCGCCGCCAGAGCACGATTTCTGTTCTTATCCTGAAGCAAAGTTCTTAACCTGAAGCACTATTTCTGGGTTAGTGGAGTCTGTAACCTGAAGCGTATGTAACTGGAGGTACCACTGTAAAGTTGTGGCCAAAATTTGCCCAATAACATAAACCTAATATCCGTGTCCTTGTGTGAGTTATTTCCAACGAGGGGGTGGCTGCGGGGTCTCGACATGCAACAATATGAGTGATGGCTATTGCCGATATGCCTTGCTTTTGGGCTCTCCATAGGTAGCTGGTTAGCTACTGTGGGAAAGAGAATGCTGGACTAGTGATAAGACAGCTTTCATTTTATGTTCATTGCTCCCACTGCATAAGGGGACATTTATTAAATGGCCTGGTTTTCACATAACATTAAGCTATGGTTGTTTAACAAACCACAGGCTAGCCTCCAGATGATCAAACAAACCATAGCCTGTCTCTTCAAAGCTTGATCTGCCTTCCAGCTGCTCTCACACCTTATAGTTTGGTGAACTTCTGGGGTGTGGTGGTCAAACAAACTATGGTTAAAGAAATGTGGATGGGTTTGTTCAAGCATAATGCCAAGCCATACTTAAAACAAACCACAGTTTGTAAGGCAACAAGAAGCTATGGCTTCAGATCTTGGTTTATTGGCAGTAGACAAACCAAAGGTAGGTAGCTTGTGTTGGTCTGTCATAATAAATAACAAAGATGAAAGATTTAAAAAAATATTGAAAGATGTTCCAGTAGCACCTTAAAGACCAACTAAGTATAAGCTTTCTAGGTATGAGCTTTCAGGTGTATACATACTTCTTCAGATACTCTGAAGCAGAGGTTACTATAACCTTATAACTGTTGATGACTGTTGGTTCCACAGGGAAGGGCAAGGGATTTTTAAAGGGATAGGTGATCAAAATTAGCTTTAGCATGTATAATGGGACATGAATCCAATCTCTCTATTCAGACCAGGTCTCTCCTGGTTTTTAGTTTGGTAATGAGTTGTAATTCAGCAACTTCTCTTTCAAGTGTATTTCTAAAATTCTTTTGCAATACGACAGCTACTTTAAGATCTTGTATAGAATGTCCTGGGAGACTGAAGTGTTCTCCTATTGGTTTTTCTGTTTTATGATTCCTGATGTCAGATTTATGTCCATTTATTCTTTGGCGTAAGGTCTGTCTTGTTTGTCCAATATAGAGAACTGAAGGACACTGTTGGCATTTTGATAACATATAAAGTTGGAAGATGAACACTTAAATAGGCCTGAGATGGTATGTTTGATGTTACTGGGGCCAATAATGATGTTGTCCGGGTGTATGTGGCAGCAAAGTTGGCATCTAGATTTATTACAAAGTTAAGTATGTGGGAAGTGAGAGCTGGACCATAAAGAAGGCTGATCGGCAAAGAATTGATACTTTTGAATTATGGTGCTGGAGGAGACAAGAGTCCCATGGACTGCAAGAAGATCAAACCTATCAATTCTTAAGGAAATCAGTCCTGAGTGCTCACTGGAAGGACAGATACTGAAGCTGAGGCTCCAATACTTTGGCCACCTCATGAGAAGAGAAGACTCCCTGGAAAAGACCCTGATGCTTGGAAAGATGGAGGGCACAAGGAGAAGGGGATGACAGAGGACGAGATGGTTGGACAGTGTTCTTTAAGCTACCAGCATGAGTTTGACCAGTGGAAGACAGGAAGAGTGCCTGGTGTGCTCTGGTCCATGGGGTCACAAAGAGTCGGACACGACTAAACGACTAAACAACCACAACTATGTGGGCATGGTTGACACATAATGCTAAGCCAGTTTAAACCATGGTTTAGTACTATGTGCAAACCAGGTGAAAACATTTGTTATAGGGGTGCCTCAGAAAATGCCCTCCCAATGACAACGGTTCCAACACTGTTCCAAAGTTTTTGTAATGTGTGATGTGGCCAGTCCACTGCAAATTTCCTCCATGCCCCGTTAGTGGCATGAGACAGAGCTGTGTTTAAGTGGCTCCTGGGCTGCCTAGCTAATGTACTGAGTGCATTTTTATTTGTCTTGGAAATTCCATAAAACTAAAAAAAAATAGTCTTTTAACACCTGAATCCTGGACAAATTTACTCAGAGGGCCTTGGATCCAGGAAAGGATGCCTAGTATTTCAATCTGCTTGAAGCACAAGTAGACTGCACCAACAATGTTCCCGTAAGCTCGCTTTTCTAAAGCACATTTCAGATTTAAAACTTTTCTGCTAGGCTTTGAATCAGTTCCTGACCAAGGTCCATTTTCATGCCTATGTATGCTATATAAATCAATTTCTATGTAAGCCCCAGAGCAAAGAGGCATGCTATGGAGAAGGAGTTTTATGTTCTCCATTACTTTAGCTATTTCAAAAGCAGCCTTGTTAAAAAGAGAAAAGAGCTCAAACTATGAAATCATTTCCTTCTGTTTAAAATATTTTACTCCGAGAGGGGAAAACACAAAAAGAGCATGAATGGGGGGGGGGGTCATCTCTTCTGTTTTGACTTTGCCCCAAGATTAAACATTTCAGCAATTCTGTGGGATGATGCAGTGTGCCAGCTCCCGACTGCTCCAGCCAGAGGTTCAAGTCATCTTAGTCATAAGTCAAAACAATGAACCCTCTTGTGAACCTCGATTGGATCCCACATCACTCATGCCACCAGGAGCAGATTTCCCCCCATCTGGAGAAGGGAAACCATCCTATTGGAGCAAAGCGAGGCTGTAAAAGAGATGGCAGGCACAATGTTAGGCATTTACTGGGCAGATAAACAAGATTCTCTTGTTTGGCCCTTCTGTGAGTACAGAGGGGATGGATGAAAACGCTTTTCTGTTCATTGGAAAGATCCGTGCCCCCCACCCCCAATCAACTATACTAAAAAGGGAATTACTTCAGAGAGAGAGAAAGAGAAGTTGCCTGTATACAATCTGGGTTTAAATGGATTCACAGGCTCTTCAAAAACGAAAGCACTTAACCTCTGATCTTAAACTCGTTGCACAAAAGCACATCTCCATGACATGAGTGCAGCTTCCTTTTTGAAGAGCCACCATATTCTATACATGCAAGTGAAGATCATACAGTGGTACCTCGGGTTAAGAACTTAATTCGTTCCGGAGGTCCGTTCTTAAGCTGAAACTGCTCTTAACCTGAAGCACCACTTTAGCTAATGGGGCCTTCTGCTGCTGCCGTGCCGCCGGAGCACGAATTCTGTTCTCATCCTGAAGCAAAGTTCTTAACCTGAAGCACTATTTCTGGGTTAGCGGAGTCTGTAACCTGAAGCATATGTAACCTGAAGCGTATGTAACCCGAGGTACCACTGAATTTCGATTGTCGTTAGGACGCCTCCTCTTTCAGTATCCAAAAACTATTGCGATGGCTGAATGACTTGCAGCATCTCCCGATTAGGTTCCTAGCTGTGTGAAGGGAGAACTCACACACTTCTTCATTCTGTCACATGTCTAAGGCATTCTTTGCCACACATTCATGCAACAGACATTAAAATGCCATTTATCCAGTAATCGGATTTGGTGTGTACCTAATTCTCCCAATATAAAAAGAGTTCAGGCAGCTCAAACTTTGTTTAAAAGCTAGCTGCGGGGACTTTTCCTTTAAAAGAACACAAATATTTTCTTTTCCCCTTTCCTCCTTCGCAGCAAGAGCCTTCATTTTGTCTCAGATAACAGATGCAACAACCAGGTGCTAGGGCAATGGAGAAGCCGGAATACTTCTCTCTCTTTCTCTCCACACAGTATTGTATACAAGGTTTACTGATGCATAAAGCCAAAAGTTTATTTGGAAAAATCCATGCAACATGCGGATAAACATTCAGTAATCTTTTCCACACGCATGTCTGAGAGCCTATATTAGGCCTATTTAGCTTTTCCAAGACTAGGAAATACAGTCTTGGCAGAGACAGATCGCTAACATTGCCATTCATGCTGTACAGAAAGAAATGCCTGAGGTAGAATGCAGAATTTTCCAATCATTTGCTCTTTCAATGATGGCAGCTCTTTAAAAATGAGGGATAATTGGCAGCTTGACCTTCTACTCGGGAACTCCATTAAAACATTTCAGTTTGGAAGAACCCAAGTGCTTGATAAGCTATGGAAGTCTAAATCTGAAAGTCCAAACAGAAAGTATTATGCTCCCACTTCTCTGAAGCCTACTAAACTGGTGATGAACACCATACAGCCATGCTTCTGACACTGAAAAATAATGTATACTTGGGGTACTATTCAAATTTGTTAATTGTCTGAACAAAAACTACAGCTTTTGGTTGGCAGGCAGATATTGGGTAGCCAGTACAGTGGTACCTCAGATTAAGTACTTAATTCGTTCCGGAGATCCGTTCTTAACCTGAAACTGTTCTTAACCTGAAGCACCACTTTAGCTAATGGGGCCTCCTGCTGCCGCCGCACCGCCAGAGCACGATTTCTGTTCTTATCCTGAAGCAAAGTACTTAACCTGAAGCACTATTTCTGGGTTAGTGGAGTCTGTAACCTGAAGTGTATGTAACCCGAGGTACCACTGTACAATGTGGTGCTTAAGAGTCCAGTTTCAGACTAGGACTGAGGAAGCCTAGTTAAAATTCCCACGCAGCCATAAAACTCACAGGGCTAGTCATAGTCTCTCATTCTAAGCCATGGGTAGGCAAACTAAGGCCCGGGGGCCGGATCTGGCCCAATCGCCTTCTAAATCCGACCCATGGATGGTCCGGGAATCAGCGTGTTTTTACGCTGTGAATGTGTCCTTTTATTTAAAATGCAGCTCTATTTGTGTGGCATAGGAATTAGTTCATTCCCCCCACAAAAAATATAGACCAGTCCCCCACAAGGTCTGAGGGGCAGTGGACCAGCCCCCTGCTGAAGAAGTTTGCTGACCCCTGGTCTAACCTATCTCACAGGACTGTGCGGATAAAATGGGAAAACCACATACAGCACCTTGAGTTCCTTGGAGGAAAGGTAAATGTTATGTACTGAAGTTCTCACCCTGGGCCAGCAGGGGGATACTGTAGATAGTTATGCAAATAAGGGATCGAAAGTGACATTCAGTGATTGGTTGGTTTTAGAAAATTGTTACAGTAACATTGTACTGGAGCTCTATATAAGCAGGCTGACTGAACCCTTCAGTTCAGTTCTGTCCTGGCCTGTGAATAAACAAGAGCTGTTTGAAGAATCGCTGTGTCGTCTGATATGTTCACCCACAACTTAACAGTAAAGAATATAAACCTAATAATAAACAGTGCTATGTTCAGATATGATGTGACAGATCTCAGTAGCTATTTATTCTCAATGTGTACAGAACTCTGTAGAAGTGATTACAAGTTTTTAATTATAAAATTGCTTAAGCTTTCGTAGAATTCTAAAAATATGGTCTCAGGAAACCATCAAACACATTTCTTTCTTCTCCTTATTAAAGAAAACTACCATATTGGCCTGAATATAACCCACACTATTTTCCAAAATTCCAACAGTGAAAAGTTTAAAAGCGGCTTCTATTCATGACCTTATGCCACTGGCAAAGCGGCGTGGCTCCCCCTCCCCAGAGAGCAGCCTGGGACAGTGGGGCAATGGCGCACAGTCCGCCCACCGCTCCCAAGCTTCCCCTAAGCCGTTGGAAAGAAGGAGGAAGGAAGCAGCCCAGATATTGTCTTTTTTCTCTCCCCCCACCCCCTTCAATTTAAAAGGTGCGACTTATTTGCAGGTACGGCTTATATTTGGGGCAATACGGTAATGTTTTTATTTTATATATTTAAAAGTAATTATCACCTCTGAAAAACCAGGCAACCTCTTCTTGTAAGCCATCCACACAACATTTGCACTTGGCATCCCCTGGTGTTTGTGTAAAAGGTAAAGGGACCCCTGACCATTAGGTCCAGTCGTGGCCGACTCTGGGGTTGCGGCTCTCATCTCGCTTTATTGGCCGAGGGAGCTGGCGTACAGCTTCCAGGGCATGTGGCCAGTATGACTAAGCTGCTTCTGGCGAACCAGAGCAGTGCACGGAAACGCCATTTACCTTCCTGCCGGAGCGGTACCTATTTATCTACTTGCTTTCGAACTGCTAGGTTGGCAGGAGCAGGGACCGAGCAATGAGAGCTAACCCCGTCGTGGGGATTCAAACTGCCGGCCTTCTGATCGGCAAGTCCTAGGCTCTGTGCTTTAACCCCCAGCGCCACACGCTGTTTGTGTAGCGCAGTCTTAAACATGCTTATTTAGGTCCCTCTGTGCTATGTAATGACTGCTTAAATTGGTATAATTCTGCTTTAAGCGCATAGTGCAGATGGGGCCTTAGATAGCGACCGGGTGGTAGCACTCACCTGACCCCAGGTTGTCTGTGTCACTTCTGCTTTCTGGGAGGTAGAGGGGCAAGGCGGTGGTGAGGTGCAAACGCACTAGCAAGAGTGTCAGACTGGCTCTGTTGGTGTCTTTGCAGTGTTGGCCTTGCCCCTGCACCTCCACCTTCAGGTAAGTGGCAGTAATGCAACTGATGAGGGATCAGGTGAGTGTTGTGGCTGCACCATGCCATCCGCTACTGCTTAGAAGTAAGCAGTACTTCTAAGTGCAGCACAATCCTGAAATTGTTTACTCAGAAGTTAATCCAACTCAAATCAACAGGCCTTACACCTTAATAAGTGGAATTAATTTTTCCCCCTTTGTGTTGATATTTATGTCCTGTCTTTCTATGCCAAAGGCAAAGTCAACTTAGTATCTCTCCTTGAAATTAGTTTTCACTCATAGTCAAACACCAATTCCTGAAAATCCTCTTCTTTAGTTTTAACTTCCAAGATTTTTAGTATAACAGCTGCCTAAGTTTCCTGTATTTCTTACAATATTGTTTGCAGATATGTTAAGGGGAAAAGAGGGATAATCTTCTTTTCTATAGCTAGCAAAGTTATGTTAACAGCTTCATAAACAGAAGTACATCTCAGTCCCACAGACAATAATTAGTAAAGGATAATGGACCATGATTAAATTCATATCCCTGTGCATGTAAACACTGGAGAGAGACTGTAAAATGAGGGCTGATGCTGCTGAGAGCTATGTGTGTGTTTAAATATTTTGAAAGCCACAGCACGTGCTGGCTCCGGTCCTAACAATTACTATCAAAACAATGTAGGAATCATCACTGTTACTTAGTGAGGCTTAGTCGGGTATGACTAACATTAACATGCAAAGCCTTTGTTATATTTTCAGCAGGGGAAAATGAGCATTTCACTCCTATTAACTGCCTGAATGTACATCCAGCTTTCAGAATGTAGTTATCTTCATACTGAACCAACAGAACAAAAGGATGCTGAATAATAGCCAGCAAACCATCTGGCACCAAGACATGCTAAACTTCACATGCTAGGCATTAACTATCAAACAAAAAGACCCTAATATAATATCTTCAGACAGTTATTTTGTTGTATACCATACCAGTGCCGAGGACCTTCTGGCGGTTCCCTCGCTGCAAGAAGCAAAGTTACAGGGAACCAGGCAGAGGGCCTTCTTGGTAGTGGCACCCACCCTGTGGAACGCCCTCCTCCCACCAGATGTCAAAGAGAAAAACAACTACCAGACTTTTAGAAGACATCTGAAGGCAGCCCTGTTTAGGGAAGCTTTTAATGTTTAACAGACTATTGTATTTTAATATTTTGTTGGAAGCCGCCGAGAGTGGCTGGGGAAACCCAGCCAGATGGGTGGGGTATAAATTTATTATTATTATTATTATACATGAAAGGGCTTTTTTATGCCTTAAAAGTTATGTGTCCCTTCCGATGAGCAAGGAGGAAGCCAATGCAGTGAGCCTCCTTTCCACAGTACAGTGGTACCTCAGGTTAAGAACTTAATTCGTTCCGGCAGTCCGTTGTTAACCTGAAACAGTTCTTAACCTGAAGACCACTTTAGCTAATGAGGCCTCCTGCGGCCGCCACCACACAATTTCTGTTCTCATCCTGAAGCAAAGTTCTTAACCCGAGGTACTATTTCTGGGTTAGCAGAGTCTGTAACCTGAAGCGTCTGTAACCTGAAGTGTCTGTAACCCAAGGTACCACTGTACTTTAGTAGCATCAATAGCTGGAGCTCATGTGGAAGGCCTTCCACAATTGCAGCGGCACTTCCACCTGCATGATAAATACTGGATACAGCTGGGGTGCAGGACGGAGGGAAGTTAACTCTGTAACTTGTACAATTTAGAACGCTGGTGTTAAGTGTTGGTGAAAGTGATCTTATAAAAATAGGAATGCAAACTGAGCAAGTCATTCATCCCAGTAGTCTATGACTTGGAAGACTTAGGAGTAAACATTCACAGAACAAGGCACAACTGAAATGTGTATTTTACATCATGAAATACTTTTAACACGCAGCATTTTCTTGAAATGCAACACAACAAGAGTATTGACGGGGAACGAGTCCTCCATCTTCTCAGCAAGGATTGAATGGTGTCCCATTTGGGATGGCTGTGAGAAAAGAAAATCTGCCAAACGTACTCACCAAGCACAATGACCACAGTCTTCAGAAGACTCATCATGGTATCCCGATTCCTACGTGGTCCAGAACTGTGCCTAGACATTCTCATAGTCCTCTGGCGCACATACCCAAAGATATGAGCATACAAGACCACCATGACTACAAAGGTGACCAGGTTGAAAATAGCCCAGAAGACCAAGTAAGAGTCACTATAGAGTGGTGCCATGTTGGAACAGTGGGCGAGGTCACAGATGCAATTCCAGCCCACACTTGGTATGGCGCCCATGACAATAGCCATAGTCCAGATGACAACAATTACCACCACCACACGGCGATTGCTCATCCGGGTATGTAGCTGCATGCGGAACACTGTGATGTGCCTCTCAATGGCGATAGCCAGCAAGTTGGCAACCGAGGCGGTCAGGCTAGTGTCAATGAGACCCTGGCGAAGGAGCCAGGTGCTTACAGTCAGTCTTCTAGTGTTGGGTCCTGTGTTAAACATTAGGTAAAAATACGCCAGCCCTGCAAAGAAGTCCGCAGCAGCTAAGTTAGCCATTAGGTAATAAATAGGAAAGTGGAAACGCCTGTTGACGTAGATGGCCACCATAACTAAGAGGTTGGCTAGCATGATGAAGACACATACTGTAATCCCGAGGCCCATCACAAGCTTGCTCACAGTGTTCCATTCAGTGGCTAGGTACTTCCCGCTTCTGTTGTAAAAGAAGGCAATGGTTTCGTTGTAGTAGCACTGGGGTTCGCTCATCACTGTAGACTGAAAAGAAGAAGACAGAGCAGAATTAGAAGTTAGGATCTGGAAGTACTGCAGTGCATAAAACGAAAACCACAAGAAGAGGCAATCAAAAGCAAAGAACAAAACAAAAAAATAAAAGCTTTAAAACTATGGTTATAAAAAAAAAAAGAACGTATGGAAAATGACATGTTGGTGGAGCTGAATCTGTCTAATTTAACAGGTGGTATAGTATATGTCAGATCTGTAGTCACTGGTATCCATTTCAAATTTACCAATTTTGTTCTAGATACTATTAATATATTTCCACAATAAGTATATGCATTGAATAGGGATGCTGGTGAACCTATCTGGGCTCAGGTCTGGAAACAACGCCTTGCCTCCAAAAAAGAAAAAGGAAAAAAACTCAACACATTCCCAAGCCCCAAGTTATAATCTGAGCCGGAGAAGAATTCCCAGTTTCACTCCTACCCTCCACACCGGTCCATGCAATTCCCAACCCACCCTCCTCCCTCCACTTTAAAGATAACTTACCAGGCTGCTGAAGGTGAGAGAAGTGGTAGGGCAAGGGGAGAGAGATGTGGGGAGTTTTGCGCCACATAACTATGTGCAGGACAAAAGACCTGGTGGACCTGATGGACCTTGGGCTCATATGTCCAAGAGACTTTAATCTTGTCCTGGAGGGATAGATTCCCTTAATTCTGCTTCCTGTGCTGCTGCTTCCAGTGCCACTAAACTTGGCCAGTTATCCTTAACGAGAAGGGCAGTCCAGGGCATGGGACTTGTTTTGGAAATACTGTAGCTCAACTCATTTCTGAGCTAAACTGACATGAGGGAGAGGGAGCTTGCCCATCTTTAATAGTAACGTGTAGTATTGAACAAAAGTTACCTCTATGGGTAAAAAAATATGTAACAGATAAAAGCCTTTCGAGCTTAATTAATTTTCCACCTTGCTGTCTAGTCAGTGGTCAAATAGATTGTGTAAGAATTACAAGCCACTGGAAGAGAAAATTCAGCTACCGTATTTTTCACTCTATAAGATGCACCAGACCATAAGACGCACCTAGTTTTTGGAGGAGGAAAACAAGAAAAAAAATATTCTGAATCCCAGAAGCCAGAACAGCAAGAGGGATATGGCTTCTGGGATAGCCTCTTGCTGTTCTTGTTTATGGGATAACTGCATGCAGCCTCTCCCGGGCAGTGGGAGGAAGGCTCCCTCAAGAGCTGCGCTCCCTTTAAATAGCACGCAGAGCGTGTGTGTGGCTCTTGGGGGATTTTCCCCTAGGAGGGAGACACACGCTCCATGCAGCTCTTTAAAGGGAGCGCTGAGCACAGCCTCCTGCCTGCATTCACTCCATAAGACACATACAGATTTCCCCTTACTTTTTAGGAGGGGAAAAGTGTGTCTTATAGCACGAAAAATACGGTAATTAGGTTTCACACCAGTACTGCATTAACTATCACTGCGCTACAAATGTTAAAACTTTTGTTAATAAACAGTTTTATTGTATTTTTCTATAGGTACAAAACAAGGAAAGCAACAGCAAAATGAAAGGAGGGGAAACATAAAAAAGATAAAGAACCAAACATCCCCTTAGGCATGTATGGTACAAAAGGATAGCAATGAATGAATAAATAAAGTAGTTCAGTTACATAGCACCCTCAGAATTAATGTGAGGAAAACAAAAAGTGTCCTGACAATTTAAATATATCATTCCAGTTTATGTGGGGTAGCTTCTCCCGTACAAAGCTAAGGAACATCTTTTGATGAAATTGTTGCATGCTATCAGTTAGCGAACTCCAAGTTTCCTCACAGAATTATAATTCTAAGGCTTCTTTAAGAAAAGGGAACAACTGCTAAACTAGTTTTGTCTGTAATGTAATTGTGCCTTCTAGTGTGGCCATACGTATGTATGCTGTAAGTAATTAGAGAATGCAATGCGTAATAGATTTCTTCTGGCAGGATTACACGTAAGAACATCAGTGGATTTCAGTTTCTAGCTAAAAGACTATGTGGAACTAGCAAGTCTGAAAACTATTCAGTGGAAATCTTACAGGAGCTGAAAAGTCAACAGGAGTATGCAATCTATCACTGCCTCTGTAATAGACTAAGTTATTTGAAAGGCTTCAGCTAAGTATATCCCAGCACACAATATTGCCTACTTTTTTCAAAGTTAATTACATTCGTATCTTGGAAATCGAACGGAATCCGTTCCGGAAGTCCATTTGACTTCCAAAACATTCAGAAACCAAAGCCTTGGAAGCTTCTGAAAATCGTTCAGAAACCAGAACACTCACTTCTGGGCTTCGGTTGTTCGGGAGCCGATTTGTTCAAGATCCAAGGTATGACTGTATAAGCAACAATTTTTATTCCGAGAAAATGCTGTGGACAGATCCTGATTACAGAATGCAATTCACTGGGTTTGCTACTCTCTGCTGTGTTACCTATTTATGGGTGGTATTTAATAATAATAATAATAATAATAATAATAATAATAATAATAATAATA